>JAPPVO010000029.1:57931033-58187058 GCA_030407325.1 Camellia japonica
CACTGTAACGTCTTGCATCTGCTTTCCATGTGTTCTCATCTTGTTGGCTACTGACAACACTCTTGAAAAATACTCGGAGACTCCTTCTCCAACCTTCATCTCTAGGGTTTCAAACTCTCTGCGGAGAGCTTGTAGATGTGACCTCTTAACCCTAGTACTCCCTTTAAACTTCTTCTTCATAGACTCCCAAATTTGTTTGAAAGTATCCTTCACAAGAATGGTCTCCAATATCATTCGATCTATGACTTGAAAGAGATAATTTTTGACTTTCAGATCCTTCAGCTTTAATTCATCTAGTCCCTTTCGTTGTGCTTCTGTTTGCGCCACTCCACTCTTTGGCTCAACATAGCTAGTCTCTACCAGCTCCCAATATTCCTTAGATCGCAGGAAATTCTCCATCAATATGCTCCAATGGTCATAGTGACCATCAAAGCGAGGGATGGCTGGCTGCACAAAATTCCCTTCGGTTGTCATCTTCTTTGCTACTACAAGAACCTCAAAGACTGCTGCTTTGATTTTGTCAGGTCCAGTGGGGGCTCTGATACCAGAATGTTAGGAATCGAAACAAAATGAAAGAGTACACAACAATTTTGGGAATGACTTACCTCTTGTTGAACAATCTAGGCTTATAAATAGCCTTCTACAATCTTAACAGAATGAGAAAAACTAGCTCACGTTGACAACTAATCAACATGATAAGTGTAACTAGAAAAAGTCAAAAAACACTAAACAAGTACCCTAAAGACTAGGGCTTATTCAAACTGAATGCAACAACTTATCTGAATCCCTAACAGAAACCTAAACTTTCTCTTCAGTAACACCATTCTCCTCTACAACCTCCAACCACTGAAATTTCTACAATAATTGTGGTCATTGTTGCCACAGCCCAATCAACAATGGCCACAATTGCGATGGTTGAGAGCCATATAGAAACCCAATCACACTATGTTGCTTGCAAAAAGACCTATCAATTAGGTAATGAAGTTCTCGGCAATTTTGCACCATGACTTGTAGACTGATGGTAAGAATTTTTTTTTGAGTCGAATGGAGCCCACAATGAGCAAATCAAACTAGAAATGATGAAGAGGCAATATAGGATTAGCCATAGAGGCTGCATGGTGGTGGGATTGTTGTTGGGAGACTCTCGGGAGAAAGAAAATGAGTAGGCAGTGCGAGAGGCGGTGGTTGGTTGCATGGGCTAGGGCTGATTGTTGGCTACGAGGTTGGGGAAGAGGGAGGTAACGGTGGTTGGTGATGAGGCATGGGAAGAGGGAAGGGAAAGTAGAGAGACCATCTTCAATGATTTTAAATTTGAGTAAACAATTTAATTTGATATGAATTATTCTAATTCTTTTATTAAATTTTCATCAAAATCTTTTAAAAAACTACTTTCTCATACCAAATTTCACATCAACTCCAATGCTTCATTTTTTTAAAATTTTCATAAAATTCAAATTTGATGAAGAATTTGATTAAGTTATCAATTTGATGAAATTTTTTTTCTCTCCCTTGATTTGATGAAAGGATTGAAGATAATTTTTTAATATTTTTCATCAAATTTAAATTTAATGAAAGAAAAAGTGAAGGATTGAAGATGCTCTAAGAAAGATAGGGGGAAGAACGGGAGAGAGGTTATCAGATGAAGGAGAGTGTACGAGGGTTGGCTGATTTATTTTTGGTGGAACTCAAATTGGTTAAATGTGTCTATTTTCAATTGGCTCTCTATAAACTCAACGGCTCTGCTATGAAGAAGTTAATCCCTAAAAAGTAATAACTAACACCATAAAAATTGCTAAACTAGTGTATAGTAATTGGACCCACTAATTAAAAGGTAATATGTGTAGAATTTTTTAACAATAAAGCTTTGAACTTGCAAAAATTGAACTAGAAATTTACCCAAAATGAAGATGGATGGCTCAAATTCAACTTATGTAGATTTATATATAAAATGCATCTTGATGATTCATGGGTAAATATTAGCACTATTAAATTTTTAATTACGTGAGATTGTGGTTTAAGAATTTAAACTAATAACTCTAAAAACACAATACTTATGGCAGTCGTACCTTTTCGTTAAAGAGAGATAGAGGCTTGAGAATTCCTTCTTCGTCTTCTTTTTCTTCTTCATCTTCAAGTCCGCAATTGCCATAAAAACTCTTCCAATTCTTCAAATAATGAAGTTGTAGAGAACGCAATTCAGAAAAAATGAGCGGCTTATCGTTGGCCCCTCCTTCCTTATTAGCTACTACTATTACTTTTAAGAATAATACTTTAGACCCCCTCAAAAGGGGCACCCCCTCACCCCCTTTGACATGTGTCAGGGGGTGATTGGATGTGCAGGAAAAAAAAAAAAAAGAAAAAGAAAAAGCAACCAATGAGAGTGAGAGGGGGTGAAAGGGGGTGATGGGAAAAGGGGGTCTCTATCATTGTTGTACTTTTAATTGTAGACAATTGCTTATATCTAGATGCCGGAGAAGGGGTAGGTTCTTTAGTTGCCAAAAAGATTTTTTCTCTTTTTCTTGGGCTGGAAGTTTAAATTGTTTGTCCCTTATTATCCCTGATATGTTATGTACACGCCAAATTACCAAGTCCTCCAATATAGGGAATGCCACCTGTAGAATTTAATAGATCAAACTTAAGTTCTTTCGAGTTCAAAAAATAAAATAAAAAAAACTTACGTTCTTTCAATAGAAATTTACACAAAAAGCAGTGCATTTTAATTTTCTAGTCAGACGTGCGAGACGGATGATCTATATTCCTATCCAATTTGTAATCATCACTTCAAATGTTCACCAACCAATTTGCGTAAATTTGGCAGACAAATATTTAATAAATATCATTTTTGAAAATTCCTCAACTTATATATAGGTTGGGTTCGGAGTTGACTTTTTGAAATTATTTTTTGGGTTTTGTTAAAAAAGTTGTTTTATTAATAAATAAAAAATTGACGTGATATTTGATTTTTTTAACTAATAATAAATAATTTTAAAAAAAAAATTTAACAAAAAATTAGTTTTTTTTAAAAAAAAAAAAAAGTCTCCAAATGCCCATTTAAACAACCTCATTATGTTTTGGGATGGGAAAGGATTGGTCAATATAAAGTAGAAAATTACAAAGTACGGAAACACATCAGGTTATGCATTAAAATCTAAGCTATACTTATACTCTATCTATTCCAAATTGTTAGTTTATTTTTTACATTTGTGTCATTTAATCGAGTAAATAATGTATTTTTATAAATTCAATATTTTCACAAATTAAAGTATATCAATTAATTCATGTAGATAAAGTTTTCAAAATCATTGAAATATATATATATATATCTAAATGATTTTTTAAGATGTTTGAAATAGTGAAAATAAACAAACGATTTAGGACAAGGGGAGTAACAAAAAATGTGTAAATAACATTAAGAGGAAAAATGTCTTAGTTAGAGCATCCTTATCAGCCTACTTAAATTTTACCCTAAAATATTATTAAAAAATTCATTCTCTATTTTAAAAATTACTTTTTTATCTACTTTCCCCAACAAACTCCATATTCTTTCTCTATTCTATTAAAATAATCTTTTTAATTACTTTTAAAATTATTTATTTTTAATAATAAAATAATAAAAAAACATGCCAACCAAACACCAGCAAGCGACAGCAAAGCAGTAGAGGAAAACAAAGAATAGCGGTTGACCGGCCGGATGACCGGCTAGACGACTGGGCAGTCGACCGGTCAAGCCAATTTTGAGCATTTTTCTTCTTCAGCTACAGGGTACTCACAGAACATCCGGGGGACATCCGAGAGGACATCCCCTGTGTGTATTCAACGAAATAAAATAAGAATTTATGAGTTATGAGCGAGCTACAGTCAACACTTATATTTGAGGGGTTGGATAAGGGATCAGTTGGGAAAGGATTTCTGAAGAATTAACCCTTATAATAGCAAAAAAACTATTGTAAGGGAGCTGTTGCGGATGCTCTTACCCTTAGTTAATTTTGTGTTAGACTTTTTTTTTTTTTTTTGAAATTTTTGAGTCTCTAATAGCGGCTTCGTTAATTTTTTATCTATTTATTTTGTTTATATTTTGTCAATTGATCAAATATTAATTATAAATATAAAAATAATGACATTAATTTAGACAATTATAATGCAATAGCTCAACAATCACTACAAGAAATAACCCATAATAAAAAGCAAAAAACAACTCAATCTAAACATATACCAGAATAAAAGAAACCCCATAATAGAACCAATAAATAACACAATACAACCACAGAGAGATGTCTTTGGTAAAATTGATTCCCTTAACCTCCCAGATAGCAGAGTAAAAGTAAAGAAATGATCAATTGAACTCGCCTGGTTAATTAGGCTTAATTAGTTACCCATAGTTATTTAGTTATAAGTTCAAACTCTGTATTTTATTCTTACAAAAGGTAGATTGCTTGGCTAGATATTAGTCTAATGATTTTTGTTATTTGAATTTTTCACATAAAAATCGTAAATTTTATGCAGCTCCTTGCATTTACTTTTAACATAAGATTAATGGATATACACCCGCATACTAATAAATTAAGGAGTAATGTTATCTTACCTCAAAAGTACCTTTTAAATCTAATTATCAACCAACCAAATCACTTTCATGGGCTATTTCTCTCTCTCTCTCTCTCTCTCTCTCTCTCTCTCTCTCTAATTATTATCAATTAATCAATCATCTCACTTACACATTATTAAGTCTAAAAAGTAAATTTGTATATATTTTTTTTCTTAATTAAATATTACATTCACACGACCTCCAATTCCATAGGGGAATTGCAAAAGCATAGAGTAGTGGAAAAAAAAATTGCATTACAAATATATATATATATTTTTTTTGATTCAACTCTGACACACAAATTTAGTTGTATCAAGCACAAGAATGAATTTGCACCATGCCCATAAGAGAGTTGCACCATGATGAAAATGGAATTTTTTTCTCGCTACTCCGCTAAAATTTTCCCCAATTTGATATTCAGTGAATCTAATGGTACAAAATCAATAAACCAACTAATAATTTTAATTTAAACCATTTAATCCCTATAATTGCTTTAGTCTATATAATTTCAATTTTTTTTACAATATGACCCTCCTGTCACTTATTACTATGATTTCCATTATAATTTGGAACCAAAAAAAAAAAAAATCTAAAGAGACTAAAGTGGAATTCAAAACAAACTACAAGAATCACTGGTGTAATATATTCATTGTACCGGTGTCCCCATAATTTGTTTTGAATTCAATTTTAATCCCTTTATTTTTGCACATGATTGGGTTTTTTTTCAGTTCAACATATTAATAACGTGTGATAGAAGGACCACATTGCAACAAAATTAAAAATATAAAGATCAAATCATTCCAATTAAAATTCTATGGACGAAAGTAAAATTTTGCTCAAAGTAGAGGACTAGTGGTCTAATATACCCATAGAACAACTTCATCAAATGACAAAAATTAATTTTATAACTATTTCAATATCTATATATTTGATCTGTCAAATTGATGCTTAAACAGAGTTCATAATTCTATCAACAAATATATTGTCTGGGTTGAGGATAAAATTTTATCTTTCTAATACCAAATGTTTTAGGGCATTAGTTTTAAAAGCTTAAACAATTATGCTATGTTTAGATCTAGATTTACCGAGGAAAAGTAGAGACATGAAAATAAAATTATTCGTACCTGCTCATTTTTTCTTCATTAAAAAAGAAAGAAAAGAAAAGAAAAGAAAAGAAAAGAAAAATAATGACCTTGTTTGGTTTTAGATAATTGAGTTTTTTATTTTTCATAATTTTCTTTATTTTTATTGATTTTTAAAAATATTTTACATAAATTTTTTATTTTTTAGATACACCTAATATAGATATATTTAAAAATATATATAATATTTGTGAAAAAAAACTTTAAAAAATTTACTAAATACAAAAATATATAAAAATATATAAAAATTCAATATATTTTTGTATTTTGTTATATTCAATGAATTTTTTTAAAGATTTTTGTACAAATTTTATACTTTAAGTATATTAAGATTAAGTGAATCTAAAAGGAAAAATTATTTATAAGTCCTATTTGGAAGACTTATTTAATGTAAAATCCTATGAATATACTTTTAGAGTTTGAAGTCCTATTTAAATAGGAATGTGTTCCATAAGGTCCAATGAATTGTAAATGAATGATATTAGCATACTATTATACCCCTAATTTGTTTCCATATTGTACCTTATTTTCTCATTCATTATATCACGTTTGGAAAGGTTTTTAAGAAAGACAAGTCTATAAGCAATGATCGTACGAGTTTTTTTCCGCCTTAATTACAAGATTTCAGTACGTTTTCAAAATGTTGCTTAAATGGATATGAATATGGTCGATGATATGATGAAGTTTCAGGGTTGGGTATTGATTCCTTCAACAGATTTTGACTCCAATCGATTGAGGGGAAGATGTATGTTTTTTGTTTTTTTTTTTTTTTTTTCCATTAAAGTGTGTTCTTGTTTGTCGAAGTGTGGATTGTTCACCTTTAATATGACATTGATAATCTATTACACTCATTGATAGGCACACTTTGACTAATATTCTGATTGAATGTGTGTATTTGACATTGTAATGGTTGATGCATTTTGATATGTTCAATGTGGGGGAGGGGGGGAGGAGAGGGGCTGTGTGTATGGGTTCAAGGGTTAGGTTTGGGGTATTTGGTTTTAGTTGTTAATTGGATGTCGAATGTGAACCATGTCGTAGGATGACAATTGTACATTGGGACCTAAATGATCGTGTTACAATGCATGTGACATTTAGTGTGTAACGTTAATCCACATACACCATGTAATAGATGATATTTGTGTGTTTGTTCGGTTGTATATGTGTTTGAATGTGTATCGTGCCTTTGTTGTAATCAGTGTTTACATACATATCACAGTACGTTGCACAAAATTATTAGGGATTTGGGTTTATTGTAATTGAATGTGGATTGAATCCCATCGTTCGATATTGAAGTTAAGTTAGGTTGGGGGTGATGGTGGTTCAATGCATAGGTTGGGTTGGGATGTTACATGTTACATTTAAGAGGTTACATTATTCATAATTCAACAGTGGAGTATTGGAATGTCACGTTGGGCTTGTGATGAGAAGCATATGGGAATGACGGTGGATTTTGGATGTTACATGTTACATTTACGTTAAGTTTGAGATGAGAAACATATGAGAATGTCACGTTGGGTTTGAGAATGTCACATCACATTCGGTTTGGGATGTTATATGTTACATTTATGTTTTGAATTTCAAATTTCCAACCACATAGATATGATAAAAATCTATAGTAACATTAGATTTTCCATATATGATATTGCCATTAATTAAGTTGTTTTGAATTTCAAAAATATATGGAAATGTCACGTTGGGTTTGGAAATGTCACATTGGATTTCAGATGTTACATGTTACATTTATGTTGTAAATTTCAAATTTTCAACCATTTAGATATGATCACAATCTATGGTAACATTGGATTTCTCATATTTGGTATTGCCATTAATTTGGTTATTTTGAATTTTAAATTTCTTACCATATAGATATGATCACAATCTACACTAATGTTGGATTTTTCATATATGGTATTATTATTAATCAGGCTATTAATTACTTAAGATTGAGAGTAGATGTGTTCACAAAAAAATCACAGGACCTATTGAGTTATAAGTTTTTTCATAGGACCATATCTTGTATAGGTCTTTCAAATATGACTTATAAATAATTTACCCAATCTAAAAACTTTAAAAAAAAAAAATGATTAAAATATTTTAAAAAATCATTAAAAATACATGAGTACGAATTTAAAACTCAGAAAACTGTTTTTGAAAACTTCTAATAAAAAAGGGCGATTTATTTTCTTTCATTTTCTTAGATCAACCAGTAAAAATAAAAATATTCAGTTCATCTGACTTAGTTATTCTTTCCTTTTTTTTATTTTTTATTTTTAAAATTCGCTAAACAAATCTTAGAACCCAACATAATGTCAGAATTAATTTGTAAGTTTTGGGATTAGGAAATAGAGGGTCACGAAATAATATTATCTCTTGAGGTAGTTAATTTTATGTCTGAGGTTTCTGTTTCAGAATCAACTTTAATTATGTTTTAAGATCTTTTGGGTGCTATCAATCTTATTTTGGTTGGAAATGAATAAAGGGAAATTTTCATACACACTCCATACGATATTTCATAATTTTACCACAAGTAGTCATAATAAAATCACAAAAATGCATAACATTGCTCATCCAATAATAATAATAATAATAATAATAATAAATTTTAATTTTTTTAACATAACCAAAAAATTCAATAATAACTAACATAACCAAAAAATTTAATAATGACTAGCACCACAAAAATTGGTATACTGCCTTATGACAAAAAGTAATATGGGTAAAAAAAATTTAACAATAAATCTTTGGAAAAAAAAAAAACTAGAAATTTATCCAAAATGATGATAGATGGTTCAAATTCAACTTATGTGTTGCGGATTCATATATAAAATGCATTTAGACCATTCATTTAAGTTCTTGAGTAAATTTATAGGGTAAAAGTTATAGATACGTAGCTATTGGAGGACTTGGTTATGAGATTATGACTTGATTGATTAAAAAATTTGTAGCTCTACAAACTCATAAAACTTACTGTAGTCGTACCTTTTCATTAAAGAGGGTTTGTGGTTGGAGATATTCTTCTTCCTTTTCTTCTTTAGGTCCACAATTGCCATAGAAACTTTTCAGATTCGACAGACTACATAATTGTAGAGAACGCAGTTTAGGGAAAACGAGAGGCTTATCGTAGGCACCTCCTTCCTTATTAGCTACTACTATTGCTTTCAAGTTGTCACCACCCGATATATCTAGATGTCGGAGACATGGTAGGTTCCTTAGTTTCCAAAAGGATTCTTCCTCTTCTTTGATTGGGTGTTTTAATTGTTTGTCCCCTGCTATCCCTGATATTTTATATAAATCCCAAACAACCAAGTCCTCCAATGCAGGGAATGCCACCTGCAAATATTAATAGATCAAACTTATGTTCTTTCAATTACCAAGCATTGCCAAATCAACAGAAAAAGTTACTAAAAAGCAAACCTTTTCACAAAAGAGAGGTTGTGAAGGGTTAGAATTGTTTGCCTCTATTGTTGAAGTGTTCTTCGTGCTCGAACAGAAGCTTCTGAGGTTAGGTAAATTCCGTAAAAGCATTTTTTTTAAATTCTGAAAAATAATTTCCTCATTATCTCCTTGTCTTTCATTTCTAATAATTTCTTCCATATTCTCACAGTTTGTGATTTTTATATATTGGAGTTGCTCAAGGCCTCTTGCAACGGAGAGGGGGAATAGAAATGTACATCTACATCTTTCAACAATTAATTTGCTCAAGTTACAAAAAGGCCGTGGTGGACTTTGTGGCTGAGCTTTTAGAAACACTTCTGGTGTGCCAAGAAGAAGTTCAACATCATAACATTCTTTAACTTTAAGATACTTTAATTCAGAAAACTCTGTTCCATCTTCATCATGAAGCAGCACCGTTTCCATATTTTTAAGGTGAAGTATCTCAAGGTTCCTTAATCTCCCCAATAGAGCTAAGCCTATGTCTCTCTCCAGTCCGCCATTTAGGCATAACATCCGAAGCTTAAATAATGTTGGTAGTGATGATGGGAGGCTCTCTAGAGGAATTTCACTCAGATCCAAGACTTCAAGATTGTTTTCCATTCCATTGAAAAAATTGTTTGGAACGTATGTTCGTGAGTAGTCATTGTTGCACTTCAACACCAAGGTATGGAGTCCTCTACATTCCAACTCATTGGGAAGCTTGTGGATATTTGTGGTGAACCTTAATGATATTGCCGAGTAATGTTCATATGTGCCCTTCTCTGGCCACTTTTTGATATCATGTTTCACTAGATATCCTTTCTCATCTTCCGCAATTGATATAGCAACATCTCGAATAACATCATGCATTTTGACCCTATTTTGGTTTCTGCCATCTAACAACAAACAAGATGATTTGAGCCCATCAACCAATGTAAGTACTCTGGCTCTAACGTCTTCAAATGTATTTAGGTGTATTTGATCGAGCAACCTCATCCCGATGCTGTATCTCACCAAGTCCTCAATGGAAATCTCAGCATCTTCGGAAAACAGAGAGCAAAGCAAGAAGCATGACCGTGCATCCTTGGGTTCTAAAAAATCATAGCTCAACTTTAAGGAGGAGAACAATTTTGGATCAATATCCACTATATCCTTCAGCTTTGAATTTTTCAGCTGTGTGTGCGCATCTATCCATGCATAGTTGTTCTTACCTTTTAATGCTGCTGCAACTGCACATATAGCAACTGGCAAGCCTCCACATTCATTACACACATCTTCTGCTGCAGGGGGTATTCCAGAGTTGACTGAAATTTCAGCCATCTTCGTAAATAGGCTCCACGCTTCTGTGTCTGTTAACACTTCGATCGGGAAAACTTTCAGTTCATTAGACTTTTGCATCATTTGGCACACACGCTGTTTCCGCGACGTTATCACAACTTTGCAGACCATGTTACTACCATTTGTAAAAGGAATTCCAATTTCTGGCAATTTAATAAGTGGCTCATTATTACCACCATCTGTAGTAGGAATTCCAATCTTTGCCAAATCAAGTGGCTCCCAAACGTCATCCAAAATTACAAGGTTTTTTCGCCCATTGTTCAATCTATTCAATAGTTTACCTGCTCTTCCAAACTCATCTAGTGTTAGTCCTAGTTGACTTGCGAGTTCATGTTGAATGTGTTGAATGTAAATGTAAAAACTCCACCAAGTGTGGTAAGTAGATGTGAGTGTGTTAGGTGAGTAGGTTAGTGCTATAGTTAGTGCACCATATAGATAGTGGAAATATATAGTGGTAGATAGTGGAAATATATAATATGTAAGTGGTATATAATGGGTTTAATGGGTTATGATGATGTTTGTAATATCTCCTATATAAGGAGTGTCATTTGGTCTTGTAAAATCAAGATATTGAATACAATCAATCAATAATACATTAAATTTTCCTACATGGTATCAGAGCTTGGTTAAGCTCTTAGTGTTTTTCGCCTTCCGGCGGGCGGCAACCTTGCCTTGACCGCCCGCCGGACCTCTACACATACCGCTGCCACAAATTCCACAGCAAATCAAGTCTCTCCTCCCCTACCAGTTGGAATGGTAACTTGGCTACTGCTGCAACTTTTGCAGCTTCGTCTTTTGATCGAAGTGGGGATTTCAATAGGCTCGGAGGTGTGAAACCTACTAACCTTGATGATGTTTTCGGATCTATTGATCCTGCAATTTTGCCTCAGTTCCAGGGACTTTCTCTAGATGCCTCTGCAACCCAAGCGCAGTCTCCAACTGAAATGCAGATGCGCCAGAACATGAACCAGCAGCTCCGCTCGACCTATCCTACAAGCCTTTCATCCACACCAGCCCGTGGATCGTCATCATCAATGGGGATTGACCCATCTGGGGCTTCAGCAGCTGCAGCGGTTCTGAGTTCAAGGGCATTTACATTAGCCTGAGCATCTTTAAAAGCTTCTGCCCACAAGCAAGTCTCATGAACCTGTAAATCCACTAACTTATTTCCAGAACCCGCGAAGGCAGCAGCAAAGATGCTACATACAAGCACAGTTAGCACCTTAACTCCATACATGGCCTGCATCAAGACCTTCCCTTTGGCTGAATTCTTGACTTTAGGCAGGTTAAGTGTCTCAATAAGACTATCTAAGATTGTAAAACAGTTCTCAAGTCTGGGATTCTTCGAACTGATGTGCTGCCTCCAGCCATCAAGTGCACAAGAAGCCTGGACAAGCTGTTTTGAAGGGCAGGCATCCAAGTTATGCAATGCGCATTGAAGTAAGAGGTGGCCTTGGTTGAGCCGGAAGAGCTCAGAACTAAAAGCATTGCAAATATCAAGCAACTTCACACTGTTATCCAAGTACACATCAATCCATTTATCATCCCAATCACAGACAGGGAGTTCACGCTCGGTAATACTAGTTTTTATGTCGGTATGAGTTTGGCAAAGCAACTCCATTGCAAATCTCATCCATGAAAAAGTAAGGACATCTTCCTTGTCCATTGGCTTAAGCTTCCTAAATCTCTCTGCCAAGGATTCCTCAAAAGTGTTCAACAAATTGAGGAAGTCTGCTTTGTTTGGTACAGAAGCAATAGTAGCAAGTCTTTGGTGAACGATGCCCCAATGGTAAAATCTGGGCCCTCTGATTTTGAGGAGCAGTATTAGCAGTATCATTTGACCAGCAGTGGTTCTGAGATTCTCCCCTCTTGGGTGGAGCAGCTGTACATGGAGCAGGAGCAGATGCCGATGGTGGCTTAAAACCGAAGTTAGCATCTGCATTGGTTTTCTTAATTTCAAATTTAACAATATTTCTTGCCATTTTTTGGAATTTGCCATATCGATTTGCACACCAGACCTTACCTTATTTTATTCATCTCGGGGATCAACCCACAAAAAAAAAAAAAAAAAAAAAAAAAACCCTCACAAAGACAACTCAACCACAACCACAAACAACCGGCCTCACTTCTTCGCCTCTTCAACTGTTCTCTTCCTCTTGCCTTTGTCTTGGGCGTCCCTTGCCGGTGCTGCCTCCGTGTTTCCCACGCCGCCGAGCACGTTCGAAGGCCCGTCTCCAGTACTCCCTCCAAGAACGACCACAGTATTTCCGCCACCAGAGTCTGCTCCCCGCCGGCCATCAAAGGTGAGGTATGTCGGTGCCCCAAATCTCGCCATGGAGGTGGTTTGCCTTTTCAGCTCCTTGTTTTCAGCCTTCAAGGCACAAATCTCTGCCCGTGCATCTCTGTACATGCACTGGAGTAGGGAGAGTTGGGCGTTGACCTGGTATACCTCACACGCCTTGTTTTGCAGACGGTGAGACAGGTTAGTGACCGTCGCCACTGTCTCCATGCAAGACCTCAATGTGTGGTGGTTGGCCTCGATATCATTTTGGGTAGCCATCACTTGCTCCACTGATAGTGTGGGAAGACTAGGTTGAGTAGGAGCAGGGGTACTTGGCCCAGAGGCGCTCGATGGACCATTCAGATCTGGAAACAGAGAGAGAGGGCGGGAAGAAGAGGCCATTTTCTGGGCAAAATATCAGAGTGTTTCAGCGATACAACTCTCAGAAAACAACAGAGTGTTTCAGCGATACAACGCTCAGCAAACGAAGAGTTTTTTTCGAAGGTTTTCACCAGGTTTTTTGTCTAAGCCTCAGCCTCAACCTCCGTATTGTTTAAATAGGCAAGGCAGACCCGCGCCTCACGCGCCTCTCAGCGCAAGACGACAAAGCGGCGCGCCTTTTGATGGCTCGACTTTTGATGGATGTCGGGCACACCTTTTGATGGCACGCCTTTTTGATGGCACGCCTTTTTGATAAGATTGGGCACGCCTTTTGAGGGTGCTTCTATATGGGTCCGACAAGACTCTGTAAACTGTCCCGACATTGATTCCGGTTAGCTCCTATATGGGTCCGACAAGACTCTGTAAACTGTCCCGACATTGATTCCGGTTAGCTCTTATATGGGTCCGACAAGACTCTGTAAACTGTCCCGACATAGATTCCGGTTAGCTTCTATATGGGTCCGACAAGACTCTGTAAACTGTCCCGACAAAGATTCCGGTTAGCTTCTATATGGGTCCGACAAGACTCTGTAAACTGTCCCGACATTGATTCCGGTTAGCTCCTATATGGGTCCGATAAGACTCGGTAAACTGTTCCGACATTGATTTCGGGTTCTCAGCTACAACGGTTCGACACAGCCATATAGTGTCTTCTACAACGGTCCGACATGACCCCGTAAACTGTTTTCTACAACGGTCCGACATGACCCCGTAAACTGTTTTCTACAACGGTCCGACATGACCCCGTAAACTGTTTTCTACATCGGTCCGATATGACCCCATAAACTATCTTCTACAACGGTCCGACATACAGTTCACCTTGAACTTTCTCCTTTACCACAACTTTGGACACAGTTGTCATGGCTACAGAATCAAAAAGCCTATTTCTCTTCGCTAGTTGGCGAACCTCTTCCACCATTGTTGTCTTGCCAACACCACCTGGCCCATAAATGCCAATCATTTTAATGCTTGGATCTTGCAATGTTTTCATGATCTCTTCAAAGATGCATTTCCTTGAATCAAATGCTTCATATTTTGCAGAGAATGTGAATCCAGCGTCTGGGAGAGGTGCATGGTGTGACATTGGGCATGTCATAAACTTGGTGCCCTCCCCTTTTAGATTAATAACACGAGCGGTCTTCTTTTCGGACTCCTTGCCTGGCCAGTAACGCCAATATATATTTGGACATGAGCATTTGAAGCACCACTTGTTTTCCCTTACCATGTCTAGTAGAAACACCTCGACTTCTGCTTTCATTCCATACGCAGACAATAGCCACTGCCTAACATCATTCTCAACAACTCTTGCATCGTCTCTGGCTCTGTGGGCACTTCCATCGATCCTTCTCCATTCATCTTCAAGCCCTATAATTTCATCTTCAAGTTTTTGAATGTTCTCCTTATAATGAATCACATAGCCAACGTGAGACCAGCCAGTTTTGCAGACTTTTAGGACACCGTCTGCATATAACATTCTAGCGATTTCACCCAAACCAATCATTTTGGTCTCTTTTTTGTCAATTGCTGAAAACAAAAGGGCACAACATTGATAGTAGGAAAATAAAGTTCAAGAGGGTTTAGCTTCAAGAGTTCATTTTTCTTTTGAGGCCTGCTTCTCAAAAAGAAAAGAAGCTCTACTTGCCAAATTTCCTAGTTCTCACTTGATTTGATTTAGTTTGGTTTCTAAAATTTTAAAACTGCAAAGACTGATTCAATTTTTAATTCACCTAAAAACTAAAACTAATCAGTCAGTAAATCTACAAATAACATTATATAGAAGGCTAATTTTTGTGATTTGAGAAGGGTGGATGATATTTTTTTGGTAATTCATTTTTTACTATTTTATATAATTTTAGAGCTTTAAATTAATTTTATTGTTTGTAGTGGTAGATCTAGAAAGCAAACAATTAATTGGAGAGAATGTGGTAATTTATTTATCTTGTAGCCTATACGTGACCTTTTGCAGAGAAGATAATGAGAGGAGTAGAGATCCTCAGCTCTGTTGTAGTAAATTGTTAAAATTGCATAAGATGAGTTCTGATGCTCAATGGGACCAATTCAACTTTAATGAATGAGGATTTTGGACATTAAAACTTACCTGCAAATGTGAGAATAGCTCAACTGTTAAAAACTTGCAGCTCTACTAACCCTTTTCTGGAACTTTGCTTTAAGTTCAAGAAAAGTGAATTTAACAAAACGAATAAATAAATAATCAAGAAGAAAAAAAAAAATTAGAGATTTTTAGTTTAAGGTTCTTGACATTAAGATTTTATAAGATAAAATGTGCGCAATATTTTCATAATAGTTGTAGTCTCTCAACATTTTTTACAGAGAAATTTTGACACAAAGAAATTTTAGCACATCACAGAAAAATATTAACTCTTCAAAAAGAAATTTAATAGAGAAATTTCAGTTTCACAGAGAAATTTCAACTCGTCGAAGAAATTCATCACAAAGAAATTTGCGACGAGCTGAAATTTCTCTAATAATATTATTGAGAGATCTTAACTAATAATATATATATATATATATATATATATATTTGACCTCTTTTACTATCAAAAGTTGGAGGAGAATGTTTTACTAATTTTCTTAATATTTTATGCTTATAGATGATAAAAGTTAAACAATATAAAATACAGATACAACTATAAATATCTATAACTTTATTGGAAAAATGGTTAAAAATTGACTTTTTACTCTTTTTTTTTGACTATTTTTGAAAAAACGTGTAAAAAATTTAAGAGATAATATAACGTAAAATAGGTTAAAAGTTGAAAGATAACTTTTAACTACCGAAAAGGGTTGGCTGGGGCTACTCTTCCAAAAAATTTACCCAATCCAACCCTATCTTCTCTGCCAAAATCAACAACTGCCCAGTGTGAGTGATTTATGGGTCCTACTGTCTAAGGTCTTTGGCAATCTTCATTTTTAGTCAAAAAAAATTAAAAAATTATTATAAATTATCACATCACTCACTTTATTTTACTATACATCTTTTTATAAAAAGTCAAAAAATTATTAAAATAATATATTCTCAAAGGAGACCTAAGTTAAAAAAAAAAAAAAAAAAAAACTCTACAAATCAAGATGAGCTCATGTGGGCCATCGGACACAGGTCCACCCCTAGGTTGTCCATGATCATTTAAATAATCATAATTTCTTTTTCGGTTTATCATTCGTTTTTTTTTTTCTATTTATTCTATTAAATAAAAAATTTTACCAAATAAATAATTATAATTTTCCAAATTATATAAATAATTTGTATTTTAAGTAATTTCAATGAGTGTATTTGTTTGTAATCCCCTTGACGGTTGTGAATTAGATGAACTTTTAAATAAAATATTAAAAAATAAGAGAAATTACAAAATATATACATATATATATATATAGGGTTTGGTTATGGTGTGCAACTTACACCTTACACCTTACACCTTACACCTTACACTTACACCTTACACTTACACCTTTTGTGAAAAATTAAACCTTACACTTACACATTTTTTGAGGTTGCACACCATATGCAACCCACTTACACCTTACACCTTACACTTACACCTTATACTTATATTTACACCTTACAATTACACTTTTTGTGTAAGTGGCACATGGTGTGCAATTGCACACTTAAGAAAAGTCCATATATATATATCCAAGATTTGAATAGTGGAACGAAATAAATCTTGCATTTTTAATTTTGTTGATTTAAATTTTAATCTTTTAATTTGTTTTTAATTTAAATTATTTGCCTATTTTTCTTAAATAAATTATCAAAAATATATATATTTTAATCATTAAATTCATTGAAAATATATAATTTAGACATTTTTTGTACACCTTCATTAAATTTAATGACTAAAACATATTTTTTTCCATCAAATTTATTTAATGAAAATAGAAAAATAATTCAAATTAAAAACAAATTAAAAGATTAAAGTGAACCTTTTTTTTTTTTGGGAGATTTACCAATAAATCTCAAAATTTGAACTTATGAACCAATTGGTTCCATTTTTATTCTATTAAACCGTTTAGTCTCATTCAATTGTGAGGGACGTAATTACCCTCATCTAACCGTTGCTGATGCAGCTGTCGGGCGGAAATTGGGTGAGGGGCGTGTGTCGCTCACGTGCGTGATTAGTGAATGGATGTGTGGTGTATTGCATGTGATACATTGGTAGGGTGTCACAGAATGACAAAGCAGTGTAAGGAGTTTTTTATTGGGCTGGGTTGGTGTGTTTGGATAGTAAGTACAGTGTTCAAGATCATTTAAATAATCATAATTTCTTTTTCGGTTTATCATCAGTTTTTTTTTTTTTCTATTTATTCTATTAAATAAAAAATTTTATCAAATAAATAATTATAATTTTCCAAATTATATAAATAATTTGTATTTTAAGTAATTTGTATTAAAAAGAAAAAGAAGAAACCATAAAATAATTTCTGAAAAACCAAACTTCAATCACACTTTCCGTTGCTCCCAATTACAGTTATTCACTCCAAGATCAAGAAATAAAAGGGGAGAAAAGAATTACACCCAACAAGAACAATAACAGAGGAAGAAGAAACAGATCATTCATTAACCATATAGCAAAACAATCTTGCTTTAAGAAGAACAAATATGAAAATTGATTATGTTTTTTAAAATTAGTGGCTGAAGTATAGATCTAAACTCCAAACTCTCATCAGTAAATAGAGTGATCAAAATCTAAAAAGCAAATGACAAGAGTAACATCTACAGCAAAAAGAAAAGAGAATAATATTTATTACCTTATTAGCTAACAAAATTTGAAGAGTTGGGAATGATATTCAGATCCATCCAGAAGAAGCAGACGAGAGAAGACCAAGAAAAACTTATCAACAAAGGCCTTGTTTTCTGAGTTGAGGCTTGGGATTAAGATTAATAGGGAGGTCGGATTGACAATATCACGATTGTTTGCAAAATAGCCATTGGAGTGATAGTCTCTTCGGACTCTAAATTTCCTCCAACGAGGGTATTAGCATAGGCCTAGAGGACTTGATATTAGAAATCAAGCGTTGGTATTAGAGTGTGAAAGGCGATTTTGCCTACAAGAAGGTTTAGCCACATCATTATTTCTTCCTTCCATCTTCAGAAAAATCCACAAACCCAAAAATTTATAGAAAATTAGCTCAACTATGGACAGAAAATTTGCAAAAAATTAAAAAACAAACTATATAAAGTGAAAACTCCGTATAGTATCCCGAAACCTTGGTTTCTTATCACTTTTTTATTTAAAATAAAGAAAATTAAAAAAATTAAATACATGAGAGGAGGCAAGTTGAACCTTTAACTTTTTTTTATTATCAATCAAATGAAAAAAGATTTATCAATTGACTAGCCCACAATATATAATAAATATTTTATTTTATTTTTATTTATTTAAATTATACACACGTCGCATGTACCAATAGCTAATATCTATATTATCATCTATGTGAACACTGTACTCACTATCCAAACCTCCAAACCTTCTTCTCACATCATGTAACAGATTTTTATATGTCAAAATAAAAAAATTATAATACTATAGTTCAAGTAAAATTTAAACTGAAGATCTTAAATTTTATTAAAAACATATTTACTATTTATGTAATTTACATATTATCATATTAAATTTTTATTTTTAATTATTTAAATTGCACACGTCACCCGTGATATATATATTCAAACATCCACAAACCCATAAATTTGTAAGGAAAAAAGAAAATAATACCTAAATGAGGCAACATCCTCGTTCTCATTGAAATTGATGCTCTCATTCTCGTTCTCCGTAGATGGATGAAGTGAAAGCTGCTGGGTTGATAAATGAGGCAACGTCTCTATTCAATTGTGTGAATGGGATGAAACACAGTTTTTCAAAACCATGGGCTGGTTTTGGAGAAATTGTTGGTTGGTTTTGAAGAGATCGTTATTTTATATTTTTTATATACAAATAATTTAATATAATAACATATTTATAAAGTATAACTTTTAATATTAAAATATATCAAACAGTGCAAAAGGGTATATATAGTATTTTATATAATTAATCCCCTCACTAAAATATATCACAAATAAATATAATTTTTCATAGTTCACTCAATAACAATTCGCATACTAACAATTCCCTCAATAACTATCTCTACATTAATAATACTATCCATCCTGTCTTTGAAAACAAAAGGGACATGTGTGGCTATAAATTTGTAGTACATCTCTCCACTCACACTTTTTATTTAGGCCTTATTTGGAAAGATAATTTTGGACTAAAGTAGCTACTAAAGATAAAATAAACTAAAATAGTTAATAAGACAAAATTTCACATCCAAACCATAATCATTTCACTTTTTCTATCACAACTATCAAATCAACTATAAAAAAAAAAAAATTCATTTTTTCAAACACAACTTTTTTTAGTCAGGCTAAAATATGCACAAAGCCAAATAACATAGCCAACTTCCCAAATGAGCCCTTAATGTTTGGTTCAATGGAATGGAGTGGAATAGAATGATGGTTACATTAAAATATTTAGGATAAATTATAAATAAGAAAAAATCATAGGATTAGAGTCTTGTAGCAAAATAAACCCTGTATTTTTAATTTTATCAATTTAAATCCTAAATTTTTGATTTATTTTTAATTTAAATCATTTATCTATTTTCGTGAAGTAAAATCAATAAAAAAATGAATATTTTAGTTGTGGAAGCATAAATTGTCCCAGGAATATTAATCGAGAGAACAACGAAGAATTGAGCTATCACTTAAGAAATAACACTTTTAGCGACCAACTTTTTGGTCGTAGAAAGCTCATATTTGGTCACTAATAGTTTTTAGCGACCAAAAAAAGTTGGTCGCAATTTAATTGCCAAAAGCCCATCACAAAGGTTTTTGGCGACCAGAAGTGAAGTTGGTCGCGGAAAGTTATAATTTGCAACCACATATTTTGGTCGCGGAAAGGATTTTAATTTGTCAAAAGTTGATCATTTTGTGACCAAAATTTTGGTCACTGAAAGTTAACATTTGCAACCACCTATTTTGGTCGCTAAAAGGATTTAAATTTGTTGAAAGTCCGAATTTGTGACTATTTATTTTGTCGCTGAAAGTCTATGCTTTAGCGACTACGTCCATGGTCACCAATAGTTATTCCTGAAACCTTCTCAAACACCTATTGCGATTAAAATTTTATTGGTCACAAAAGAGCTTTCAATTTCAAAAATTAATTTTTTAAATCTAATACTATTTTTTTTAATACCTATAATACATTTACGATTAATGCATAATTCATATCCATCCAATCAATTTCAACATACCAATCCATCAACAATCCAATCTAGAAACCAAAAACCATCGACTATAAAATCAAATAGTAGTTAATCTATCTAATTACAACCACTTGTCAACATGAACACATTACAAGTCCAAAATAACCATCCATTCGTTTAGTTTACAACGAATTTACATCAAAAACATATTTGCCAAAACCATCAAAGATTTCAAAAACCATTAATATCCAAGTGTGTGTCATGTTTGTTTGATGCGAAATATATCAAAAAAAAAAGTATAAGCACAACTTAGAATTAATGCATCGGCAAACTCGGGTCCATAAACAAGCATGACTACACCTCTAGCAATCTGCAATAAAAAAAATGAAGAAAACGTTGTTAATAATAATATTTTTGCATACATTTCTATTTACTTTTGTAAAAATCTATAGATCTAATTCCACTCCCAAAACTAGCAATTACACACAGCCTTACTGCCCAATTCAAAAAATAATAATAATAAATAAATAAATAAATAAAATAGGAAATTAATCTAACTAGAGAATGTTTCATTAATGGTGGCAACTATCACTAAAGTTTTTCAAAAACAATTATTAATTTTCATGATAAGAAACATGTAGAAATATTTAAATGAGTCACAAGCAACTTAAAAAGCTAGAAGGTGTTCTTCCCAATGTCAATTCTAACTGGAGTTCTTACACTTAGGATTGGATTCTTATAGTTATTTCCTAGTACAACCAAGATTTCCCTACCATTATAAATTTGGTAATGATCCTCTCTAAGTAGAAATTAACTCAACCTACCAATTACATTCCCACTAAAATTAATCAACATTTGAAAAATAAAGAACGAGTTAAGCTTGCAAAAAATAAGCAATCAAACGTGCCTTATTGTATTAAAAGAATGTTAGGGTTTAAAAAATTAACCACAAATTTTATATATAGCAAAAACTTTGTTTTGGTGGTGGTGGTGGGGGTGGGGTGGGGGGGGGGGGGGGAGGGGGAAGAAAAGGAAAAATCCAGACAAGGTTGAAGAAACAATTATCTTTAGCGATAAGGTAAAAGAAACAATTCTATTCAGTGCATATGTACATCCGGAAAATCTTGGTAATATACTTCATCTATTTCTCTACAATGGAGTTGGAAATTAAAGAATTATTTCTTGCTCACCTTGCAAGAATGAAAAAAAAAAATTGGTCTAAAAACTGATAGTCAAACAAATGAAGGGGGGGAAAAAAAAAGTCAGCAGAAAGCCGGCCATTAACATATCAATTTGGAAAAAATTTACTGACATAATTGCCAATAAATTCACAATTTAAAACTATAGCATAACATAATTACACCTTATACGACAAAAGTAGTACAAAGGTACTTCTGATTGCTTCTTCAGGCAACCATCAAATGGAACCAGTTAATAGAGTGGATGAACGATGCCATTGTTTTGTGAGGAAAACAATCATTGACGTTGTAAAAACTTCACCGTTCAACATTTTAGAGTAACAAAAGGCAAAATGAGGATGTCACTCAGTTCTAAGGTGCTAGACTTCGATTGGCCTAATAATACTTTAAGGACCTAAAACAAATTATGAATTACAAAAGACGGTGAAAAGGAAATTACTTGCTCCACCATAGAGGTTTTGATATACCAAGGTGCAACAGCGTTACTCCTAATATTGTCTTTTGGCCACTCACATGCCAAATTCCTTGTAAGTTGATTAATTACTCCTGGAAGTGATGAATAAACATGATTACAACTTTTTGTTATATAAACTCTACAAGCATACTGCAAAATCTTGCAATAATGATCGGATCAAAAAAGTAAATTACCTTTAGTTGCTCCATGGACAGACATAGACTTCAACAACACAAAGCCGAAGAGAGAGGAAGTGAATACAACACTTCCTGCTCCTGATGCTTTTAAAAGAGGATGTGCAAGTTGGCACATATGACAAACATATTCGAAATTTGTCACAAAGAGTGTAGCATATTCTTTGGCAATGAACTCTACCATTGGCTTCCTTATGTTGGTTCCAACATTATTAATCTACAGATTTAAACCACAAAATCCAATGGCCTCATAAATTCAGTAGATGGGAAAAGCACGATGAAGTGATGCATTGCAATTCTAAAATGTAGATCCCTGGAAAAGAAGATATACTGATTGTAGCTGGGGCTCTTAAGTTCAAATCTCATCACATAGGGGAAGAACCAGTAAAACATCTAAGTTGAAACCATGTTTGAGGGGACATGACACCAACACACCACCTTTTTAGAAGGGTCCATGCTTCTTAGCTTGTAACTTGTCTCATACAGTACAATTGATAATTAGGACCTCTTATCAACAGCTCGGATGTCTTTGAGCCATAATTCCATTATTGCCTCGACTCAATTGCATCAAATGTAGAAAAGAGTTACTTGGGTTGGGGCAGAAACAATTCCGTAAAAATTTTGAGAAACTGTAAAGCTTCTTTGGGAACATTATGACTGTATTTGGATCATGGATTTGCGTAGAGACTTGGAAAGAAAAAGAAAAAATGTAGGTGAAATATAGTTATGTTTTATTTACATTTCACTCACATTTTTTCCCTTTCCCTTTCCCTTTCCCTTTTCTTTTCCATTTCTAAATCTTTATTCAAATCCATGATCCAAACACAACCTATATGAATCCTCAATAAGAACATTTCAAGCCCCAAATTTATTTCAGGCAGTATGTCAGTTCCCAACTCCCATAGAATGAACACAACCATAGCTTTGAGGTCAACTACAAAGCCTTCTAATCTACATTACTTGGGCTTATAATTCTGAACATCAACATTAATTTAAACTAATGCCCACTTTAAATCTACAAAATCTCACACAAAAACACACAATGCTTTGTTTAACTTCTCATCATCATCATCACCTAGACATTTATGCACAAAATCAATTAACTAAATATTTTAAAGAGTGCAAAACATGGGAATATGGAGACTTACGAGAATGTTGAGCTTGCCATTGAAGACAGAGGAGACAGAGTCCATTAGTTTCTCTTGCTGGGGGCAAGACGACACATCACAAACCAAACCCGTGACTCCAAATCTTTCATCTTCCCAATCTCTCCAAAACCTCTTCAGCTCCGTTTTGTTCTGAGCACAGGTATGCAATTTTGCCCCGAGTCTCACCAGTTTCTCCACAATCGCATGCCTACATAAATGTAATTACACCCAGATTCCAATTTCAAAATTAGGGTTCTACAACAAAAACCCATTACATATATATAGAGAGAGAGAGAGTGATGAGGGACCCGATTCCACAAGTGTCGCCTGTGACAAGAGCAGTCATTCCATGGAGAGACCATCTTCTGTTATTGGGTAGGCTTAAAATGGCGGTGGTGAATCGAAGAGAGCGATTATTGTTGATTGAGAGATAACTATGAACAGTAGTTTCTGAAGATCGAAGCTTCGGAGATAGATTCACTGACGAGAGTGAAGAGGCTGCTTTGAAGGCGTCAGGATCCTCTGGAGTGGTAACCCTGCAGTGATCTCCTAAAGTGTCAGGAGATCTGACGGCTAAAATTAAAATTAACCAAAATGACGTCGTTTTGGTTAGTAAATTAAAAAAAAAAATTATTTCAAAATTCCCTCCATTTAGAACAGGTATAGCAGTAGTAGGGAAGACAGAAGGAAACGAAAACAGAGTACGAGAGAGAGAAGAAGAGAGAGAGTGGCCGCTCCTCCCTCCTCCCGTCGTCCCGCCATCGCCGCCGGCGTGTCGTCGCACTGCTTCAGAATCAGATTGCTACACGCACTGCTTCAGATGAATTTGGATGGTGAGATTTGTTATATTAAATACTTGGTCAGGATTGAGCTGTTAAAAATGGAAACCAGACCTGGATATTAGGATGAATGAAAAATATGATGGACAAATAAGGCAGGAAAGAGAACAGAGATTGTGAAAATAATAACCAAAATAATTTTCAAAGCTTGTTGCAATCAGGTATTAGTTACTCTTGACTGATACAAATTGGGAAAAAGGGGGCATGATTCACTATTAGCTGCAACACAATGATAAACATAATGGATGCATGAAAAAAAGAAAAAAAACAAAGAAAAATCAGTAAGCATAGCAATGAGGAAAAATACTTTAGAACTGTGAAGTGAAAATAAGCAGTGCACTATGATCCAGAAGTTCATTACATACATTTTCTGGCTAATATGAGGCATGTAGTTTTTGCTTGAATCTTCTATATCACTATAAAACTAAGCAATAGATGCTCTCTGATGTAAGGCAATCTATCTCGGTGCTGGCCAAGATTCTGAATTGTGAATTCTGAAAGGTGCTAAAATTGGTCTATCAAATAAGATGTTGGAGTTGGTGTGGCTCAGATTGAAGGTTTCAACAACAGGGGGTTACCAAGGACATCGTGATTTTAGGGATAAAGGCGAAGTTCATAATTATTTTGGGAGGAGGTTCCAAATGGACATCCTTGAAAAGTTTGGGTTATCGTGTTACAATAAAATTCATGGACCATCTTATTCTAACAGAACTCAATTGCAGAAAAGTAAATATCTATCCATAAGAATTTTTAAGTTCTAGCAATCAGCAACTAATTATAATTTTTGAAAAAATTTCCACTTCATTTACATTCTCTCTCTAGAATATTTATGTAGGAGTTGAATTTGTATCACTTGACCTTCTTGCTATATTTTCCCATTTTGTAATATTTATGCTCGTTTATGGTTTTGTGTACAATATGAATCTCAAATTTATGATGTTAAATTTTACAGGTGAATGGGAATGAAGTTGCTTTCATATCTCTTTTTTCCTTTGAAAATGACTTCAAGTCTCTCTCTCTCTCTCATGTGTAGAATTTCTGATTAAAATCTACGTTTTATTTTAGGATTTCGGAGGCTTTGCCTTCTTTTCACAATCTCTGTTCTCTTTCCTGCCTTATTTGTCCATCATATTTTCATTCATCCTAATATTTAGGTATGGTTTCCATCTTCATAGACTGCAGTGTTCAATAGCTCAATCCTGACCAAGTATTTAATAGAACAAATCTCACCATCCAAATTCATCTGAAGCAGTGTGTGCAGCAATCTGATTTTGAAGCAGTGCGACAGCACGCCGGCGGTGACGCCGGGGCGACGGGAGGACCAGCCTCTCTCTTTTTTCTTCTCTCTCTCGCACTCTGTTTTCCTTTCCTTTTGTCTTCCCTCCTCCTGCTGCTATACCTGTTCTAAATGGACGAAATTTTGAAATATTTTTTTTTTCAATTTACTAACCAAAACGACGTCATTTTGGTTAGTTTTAATTTTAGCCGTTGGATCTCCTTACTTTAGGAGATCACTGCAGGGTTACCACTCCAGAGGATCCTGACGCGCTTTGAAGAGGGTCTGAGAGTGAAACATAGGCGAGTGTGTGACCTTTTGACTCCCCAAGTCCAACGCCCAAAATTAGGCCAAGTATTGCAGTCCGTTTGGATCATATCATAAGTAAGAAAACCGAAAAATGAAAATTAAAAATTAATGTTTAATTTTTTAAGTTGAAAAATTATTTGATAAAAATTTAAGTATTGAACTAAAAATAAGTTGTTTGATATGTATAAGATTAAATTTTGAAATATATTCTTTTTAAATTGTATATTTCAATTTTTATAATTGTGATGGTGGTGGTAGTGGTGGCGATGATTGTATGATGGTCGTAGTGGTGGTGGTAGTGCTGGTATGGTGGTGATGGAATCAGGATCCTCTCCTTACTCTCTCTCCTTGTCTCCCTACTTGCTGGGCAATTGGGCTCACTTTTGGGCCCAATTCCGATGATCTGAACCGTTTACATTTTAAGATTTGTTGAATATATTGTACCTGTAAAAAATCAAGTTGATCGGATATCAGAAACTACATGTTTAGATCATCGAACTAAAATCTTTTTTTTTTAATTTAATAAATAGTTATTCAAACACATGCTTTCTGATATCCGATCAACTTGATTTTTTACAGGTATGATATACTTAACAAATATTAAAATGTGACGGTTCGGATCATCGAAATTGGGCCCAAAAGTGGGCCCAATAGCCCAGCAAGTATGGAAGCAAGGAGAGGATCTTGATTCGTGGTGATGGTTGTAGCGTTGATAGTGGTTGTGGTGATGGTAGTAGTAGCATTGATAATGGCAGCGATGGCGGCAATAGTGATAATAGTAGTAGTAAAATAATGGTGGTGCTTATGGTAATATTGACAATAGTGATGAAGGTGGTGGTGGTGGCGGCGGCGGCGGTGATGGTAGCGGTGGCGGCATGATGGTGATGGTAGTGGTAGCGGTAGTGGTAGTGTTAGCAGTGGCATGGTGGTCGTAGTGGTAGCAATGGCAGTGGTATGATGGTGGTGGTAATGGTAGCAGTGGTGGTGGTGGTGGTATTGAGTTTATAATAGTGAATATCGATGCTTAGGTTTAATATTTAAAAAAATAAAATAAAATTGCTACATTACCCTATTTCAACATCCCCAATTACACTTCTAATGAGGTGACAAACAATTTTGAAAGGAGAGAGGAGAGTTTGAAGAAAGTTGTTTGGTTGGTATTGTTTGCCACCTCATTAGAGGTGCAATTGGAGGGGAGGGGTGATGAAATAAGAGATGGAGCATTTCTCTTTATAAATTCAGTCAGAATTAAATAAGTTTCATATGACTTAAATTTTTTTTTTAGTTTTAGACTATATTTTAAGAGACACTTAAATTTTAAAGTAATATCAATTGTGGTTATCAAACAAACTTAATTGATTATCACTTAATACATTCAACTTTAAGTGCTGAATTAGATTATCAAACAACCCCGTGGAGTCTCATTTATTAACCATTTTATTTTTAGTGACCACAACTCACTTGGTCACCAAAAGTTTAGAAATCCTGCCTAATTTTTTCGCTCTCCTGCCACTACCTTCAATGATAGGCAAAAGGTTCTATATTGGCTACCAAAGAGTTGTTGGTCGCTAAAACTTTGATCATTCGCGACTAGAATTTATTTTGGTCACAGAAAGTAAACTATTTGTGACCAATTCTGGGTGTGGTCGCGGAATGTAGTCGCCAAAAGGTTTTGAGATCCCATTTTTTTTTCCCCTGTCCCGCCATTACTTTTCGCGACCATTTTTCTTTTTTTGGTCACAAAAAATTACCTATTAGCTACCAAAAATGTTGTTTCCCACAAAAACACAACTCATCAGTAACCAAAAAAATGTTAGTCACAGAAAGTCAATTATCTGCGACCAACTCAAAAAAAGTGGTCGCCAAAAGTGTTTTTTCTTGTAGTGACATCGTTTTGAATCTGCAAAAGAATAAATAGTTTGTGCCTCCCGACCGACGGTTGCTGGCCAAAGGGCACTTTGGCGATCAAGTTAGATAACATATATCTAAATGAAAGTGAACAAGTAAAAGAAGTAGTTCAGGCATACTTCTCCTGAAGTTGAAGATTACATCCCTTTATATAGGCTAACTTGCCACTCATTTTGTCCAATGAGCTTAAGCCACTAATTTGGTCCAATAAAAGTAAGCCACTTGTATGGCCCAAAATCCATATGATGCATGTATATCAGAGTAACTTGGGAAGTTGGCAAGTTACATTGCAAGTTATTATTTTATTACCTTATTTCTATTTCTATGTAAGCATTGGGTGGACCCACTTCACATGATTAATTTTATCCCTTCGTAATTGTCCACAAGTTTTCGCTTTAGTCGATCGAAGTGAGAAAGAGTGGAAATTTCTCTCTTATCTCTGATAGACTCTTTTATCTTTGTTACTTCTATAATCGAATGAATTTTTGTCCTATGGCTATGATAAACGGATTTCATTTGCCTTTGATTTGTAGAACGTGAACATCTTTTTCACGTGCCTTCTGATCTTTTCTGTGTGATGCCCCTGATATGGTCACTTATTTTCTGTATGCCATCTTTCTTGTTTTGCTGATCTACTGTTTTGGACAATTATGTTGATAGGGTCATCATAGGTCTTTTCTTCCTTTGGTTAGATAAGTTGACGACCTAGTTGCCGAACTACTACCTTTAAGCAAGCTTTGAAAGTAGACCCTCGTAGGCCTTTCCTTATTTTTAGCAAGATCGATTTTGTTCGCAATTGGTTTTAATGCATTGTTTGGTTTCCCATCATCCTTGATATTGTATCTTATCTCTTTCATTCTTGGTTCTCACAAATCAATCTAATGTGCATCAAATAGGTAGCACAAGTTTGAGTTATATCTATAAGCCATGTTTTATAAGTGATTCATTTGCTATCTTAGTTGATGATTAGCTCGATTAAGGTTTACTCAATTTCCAATCCCTAGTAAGACTAGGGCTTACTCATTTTCCGATGCTTAACTCGACTAAGGATTACTCAATTTCCGATGCTTAGCTTGGTTAAGGCTTTCTCAATTTTCAATGCCTAGTAAGACTAGGGCTTACTCATTTTCCGATGCTTAGCTCGGCTAAGGCTTAATTTTTGATGCTTAGCTCAACGAAGGCTTATTCAATTTCCAATGTCTAGTAAGACTAGAGCTTACTCAATTTCCAATGCTTAGCTCGACTAAGCCTTACTCAGTTTCTGATGCTTAGCTCGGCTAAGGCTTACTCAATTTCCAATGCCTAGTAAGAGTAGGCACTACAACAAAATTGAATTTTTATGGCTTGCAATGCATACCGTAAAAACTCTTTCACGACATGCACACAAATGCCGTTATATGACATGTTGTGGAAAGTTGAGCATCATTTACGGCATGCAAGTAAAATTGTAAAAAATAATAAATGAAACATTAATGACATATTTTGTATGTCGTATGTAATTTTAATGACATTTTTGTCATGCCATAAATCATCATACTTTCCATGGCATAATTTTGCATGACGTAGAAGGTTATTTTTAATATATTTATGGCATATTTTATATGGCATATATAATATTTTACGACATTTTCTTGCATGTTATAAATCTTCACACTTTTCACGACATAATTTTGTATGTCGTAGAAGGTCATTTTTAATATATTTATGACATACTTTGTATGCCGTATATTATCTTTTACATCATTTTCTTGCATGTCATAAATCATTACACTTTTCATGACATAATTTTATATGCCGTAGAAGGTTATTTTTAATATAATATATATATATATACAGGAATATAACCTTGCCTAACAGTATGCAAACAGTAGCTTATAAAATGCAACATGTGAACAAACCAAGCAAAAGCAACAACTATGAAGTAAGAAAAAAAATCTAATATCTATACACCAAACAACCTGCATACTAACTTCCATCCTCAACTTCTATCATATTAAGCTGATAACAACCTCAAACATACAAACCAAGAAAAGTATCCAAATCATAAGATTTACTAATCTCTAAAATAGGACTTTAAACATCCAAAAAGCATAACTACGAATTGTAAATCAATTATTCTAATATTTAGTCCAAAAAAATGAATTGACTAGGCCATGCAACTATACTTCCTATTGCATCTTGAAGATCATACATTTCATGAGTAGAGCAAAACAATGGCACATTGACTGTTATGTGGTTCACCTATACTTTCCAACACATAGGTCCAAGGGTTACATGATGCACCTTTGAATTAGGATCCCTTAATGCAATTTGGCCTTCTGCAACCACCAAGTCTGTCCCCTCCCAATGCAACAACTTGCATTTGACGTTACTTTGATCCTACAAAAATTAGGAGTATATAAGCATACTACATAACATTCATCCCATTTACCAAGTATTATTTCAACAAATGAAATGAAAGTGTCAAAAAGCTTCAACCAAATTTAAAAAATTATTTATGTTGACAGAGCCAGAGCAGCACATGGGGGGCTTGAAATGTCAGTTTCAATATTACTTTCAAAACATTAGTATGATTAAACTTCTAAATCTTCTAATTTGAAACATGAATCTTAAATTCCCAAAATACTTGTAGCACATTAACAATGCGAGATGGTCTAGGGAAGGGGTGGCAGGTTAAGAAATTAGGCATTCAAGTCCTATCGTTTGTTCAACAAATTCAAAAGGTTTTGTCCAATGTGTGTTGAAGGGTATGATTCTAATTCTTTTTACCATTGTCCAATGTGTTATCATGGTTTTTACCATTTTTTGCTTTCCTCTTTCAATAATTATTGCATCCATAATACATAAAGATATTAATTTGGAAGAAAACATGCTATATTCAATTTGATTATGCATTTTAGAAGACTACTCTGAAATAACTACATCAAAGTGCAGAGACATATTCACTTAACATGCTCCCTTCATATTACTACTAATTAAGACTACTAAACAGGAAAGAGTGAAGACCAAGACGATTGAATCATTTCAAAGCTATGGAAAAGAGTGTTGCATGTTCAACTTCCACAGATGACTGAATGCCCTTCAGCAATCAAGAAGTAGCTATCTCTTTGCATAATAAAAGCAAGCTAGCAAAAGGCTATTGCACATCATTGCACAAAGCAAGCTAGTTAAGATGCATTCTGCTTGATAATAACATGGCAGAGTACCATAGTAGTCTGTACTCTCTTTGGTTTATTTCTGTAACTATTTTTTGGTTTTAATCATAAACATTTTAGAGGATGAGACGTCTCTAAACCAATTACCATAAGTAATTACCATATCATAACAATTGAGACTTCTAAAAAGAGCATAACTTACTGTATCGAAACCAGTTGGAAGGTTTGCAATTGAAGAACCAACACGTTTAGATATTTTCATAGCTTCAATGCTTTCAGTAATAGAACCAACTTCATTCACCTAAAAAACCATAAAAACACTTCATTAAGCATATAGCTACCACATAATTCCAACAAGTAAAGACATGAAGAGTAGATAAAAATGTTCTGAAAATACTATTTTCGCTCACTGAAGTTGGAAGGTTGTCATGAGAAGTAGATTGGAGTAGATCGGAGCTTCTTTGGGAGGGATTGTCACCCTACACTCAAAGACAAACATGCAAGTGATTAAATATAAAAATAACAAATGATTTGAATCAATATTTACTTGAATTAAATCATCAAACATTGCCGTTTGGTAACACTTACGTTTTCTGTTTTCTGTTTATATTTACAAAAATTTAAAAAACTCAAATAAAAACTTGTTTGGTAAATTTTTGATTTATAAATCAGTGGTCTCAGTTTATAAATTTGGGCAAAAAATGAAAACACAAAAAATGTGTTTCCATTTTGAGTTTTCAATTTTTTTTTTTTTACCACCCAACACTAGCCACCACCTGCCACCATTTTCCACCACCGTCTTCCGCCACCACCACCCACCACCCACCTGCCACCACCACCCACCACCTGCGCCACCATCCATCGTCCGCCACTACCATCCATCCCCGCCACCTACTTGCCACCACCACTCACCACCCACCTGCACCACTAGCCACCCACCACCACCACACCCACCACCACCACCACCACCACCACCACCACCACCATCACCCACCACCCACCTGCCACCACCACCCACCACTCACCACCCACCAACCACAACACCACCATCACCACCACCCCCAACCACCACCCACTTCGCTACCACCCACCACCCGCCACCGTCACCCACCCACCACCACCACCACCACCCGCCACCTATACCTGCCACCACCTACCATCGCTTACCCCCCTGCTGCCACCACCCCCCAGCCCCATCTATCACCCACCCACTCACCATCACCACCCGCCACCACCTATCACCACCCGCCATCCGTCACGCCACCTGCCCACCCCACCCACCACCCGCCACCCGCCACCACCACCACCACCACCCCACCCCGCCAACCTACCCTCCACCACTACCCACCTGCCACCAGCTGCCACCCACTCACCACAAACCGCCATCGCACCCACCTGTCACCACCACCACCACCACCACCACCCACTCGCTACCACCCACGCCCCGCCACCGTCACCCACCTACCGCCACCACCACCCCACCACCACCCACCACCACCACCAGGTACCCACCACCCACCGTCACCATTTTTCCACCACCGTCTTCCGCCGCCACTTGCCACCACTTGTCATTTCTCACTCTTTTTTATATTTTTAAAATTTTTAAACATTTTGTCAATTACCAAACGCGTTTATAGTTTATGTTTTTCTAAAATAAACAAAAAATAAACAAAAACCAGTTTATAAAATTTTTGTAAATATAAACTGAAAACGTGAACGTTACCAAACATCATGTTTAGCTTTTCCTCTTACATCATTTTTCCTTCTTTCTTTGATAAGCATGGCTCTTATCTCATCAAGTTGTTGTTCTATGTCCAGCACCTTGCCTTCAAGTTTTCTCATGTGCTCATTTTGGTGTACTTGTGCATTAACCTTAGATGGTAATGTCCCAATTCCCAGCCCTCATACACTCCCACGACACTCGGGACCAAAAGTATGAAAAATCGCATAATCTTTTATAGATTTTAGACCCTCATGAGTAGAAGCCTTATGAAGTTCTTGAACTTTTTTTTGAATATAAAGCATGTCTTAATAAATTGATGTGAATGCAAATTATAATATCAAAAAAAAAAAAATGAAGTAATATTGGTACCACAGTTGTATCAAGCACTTCATTTATGGATTTTCCCTCCTTCCTCACATGCCCTTTAATCCAAACATCAACTCTTGATATGGATACTGGAGCTCGACTTTCTCTTCTCTAGAAAATAAAATAGAAAATGAAAATCAACATGATTAAAAACAATCTCATAATAACCATACTTCATACCCAATTTACAAAACTACTTGAATCACTCTTAAATTTACCATTTCATCCTCTAATTGTGCATAACCTTTACGACTCATGGTGTGTAAGAGGGTTTGCTTTTTCCTTATAGCCCTAAATCTTTTACTCTTTTCCTATATATACAAAAGAAGAATGCCATAATTTATATGATTAACAATTCATAATTGAATCACTATGAGAAAATTTGGTGGTCTAATTAGTTATGGGGGAAACTTTGAAGACGCCGAAATAACATGAAAAAGTTAGCTAAAACAACCAAGACACTCCAATAACCAAACATTGTTTTAGCTAACCAAATGTATATGCTGGACATACATTAATCGCTTAACCTCATGGTTCTTAGTAGTCTTATGAGCACTGGTAAAAGCCACATTATATTTTTGTTTTTTCTTAAAAATCTGGTGGACTTCATAAGTCTGCAAGTTTCCAACCAACTAATCAAGCTTGAGGTTCTCAACATCCGGAGCCTGCTCAATGGCTGCCACTTTTGATTGGAACCTTTCGGGTAATGACCTCAAAATTTTTTCAACAACCTTAGAATCAGGAATTTTTTCATCGAGTGTGAAACAGGAATTCACGATGTCACTAAGTTTAGCATAAAAATCATCAAACGTCTCATCATCACGCATAAAAAGAGTTTCAAAAGAGGAGGTGAGACGTTGAAGTTTTGATCTTTTAACAACAGCAGTACCCTCGTGAATAGTTAAAAGAATGTCCCAAGCCTCTTTTACTACTTCACACATGCAAATACGACAAAACTCTTCTGGTGTAACGAAGCAAAAGAGGGAATTGAGAGCTTTAGTGTTCCATCTTGAGTTTTGATAATCGATTGTATCCCATTGTAGACTCCCCATTTTTGACCGTCCTCAAGACTCGGGCGTTATCGCTTGTGCACTCGATGATTGCGATTGCATGTGTTCGTTTTGAGTGCTCGAAGTTCTTGGTGGAGTGCCCTGCTTTTGAGCCTGGAAACCTTAACTGTTTTGTGCCTTGTTGTGGACCAAAACCTTGTTGTTTCTTGCCTGGACCTTTTGGTGACCTGTCGGCCACCAACATAGGCTGTCGGCCATGGATGATGGTTGCCGGCCAAGGGTGTGGCTGGTCGGCCACCAGTGGTAGCCGACGGCCACCAATGTCTTTTTCCAGATATTTGTTGACAGCTGTGCCAACTGTTAGCACAATGGGCTGCATCTCCCTACATGTGCATGGTGGGATGTTTCCAAGCTTAGGGAGTGTTTTTCTATAAATATGGGAGTTCCTCCCCCATTTTGAGAGGTTAGCAATTTTGGAACAAAATTCTCTCTCTCTCTCTCTCTCTCTCTCTCTAGATTTCCCTCTCTCTCTTACAATTTTGTGCTTTCTAGTTAGTTTTCTCTACACTTTTACATACACTACCTTGATCAAAGTTACTTCTCTTTGAGTTGAGGTTCCTTGAGACTTGTTTTGAGCTCTAGCAAGTGGTTTTAGCTTGGATTTGTGCCTAGAGTTTCTCTTTGCTTCAATAGCCACCATCAGTGGCTGACCAGCCACTAATGGTAGCCGCCAGGCCCCTTGTCCCCTTCGTCGGCCATCAATGATTTTTGTACAGTGTGTTCCTAAGGTGGAGCAGAGGTGTTCTGGAAGTTGGCACAATTTTCAATGATCATATGTGCAAACAGAGGCTTGCAACAACAAGGCAGTGGCTTTTTCAGGTGAAAGATCAAGCATGCATGCATTCCTCGTTTCTCAGGATTAGCTAGTTAGTTTAATTAGCGTTAGATCAAGCATGTGTTGTAATTAATTAGTTGTAGCTAATTAAGTGTTTTCAATAATTAGTTAGTTTAACTAGTTATTCGTTTTCAGTTTATAATAATTAATTAGCTAGAAGTAGTTAATTAATTCGGTTTGTAATAATTAGTTAGCTTAATTAGCGTAGCTAGTAAGTTAGTTTATTCCTTCGGACCCTCTTTCACGAGGGCATAATTTTGTAATAAGTGTGTGTGTGTGTGTGTATGTCTTCCAACCCCATGTCTTTCTCCCTTTCATTTAATCGCTTTCGATGGTTAGATTAGGGATCATATTTCAATTAGCATATCGCATGCTTGCATCCATTCATTTGTCTTGCATGCACCGAGGCTTGGCGCATCATTCAAACTGCATTGTCATTTCAATAATTCTTTGAATACGTGTTTAATCGCATGTTGTTCAAATCGATTCATATGCCATATTAGTAGCCGAGCCTATTAATTGCATATTGCATGTGTTGCATTAGGCATCTGCATAGTTAGGATCATGCATCTTTCTAACTAGTTTCTGTTTTGGCTTGGAGTACTCGGTAAGTCTTTATGCTTTAGCATCCTCACATGAGTGTGATTGCCATGTTACCATGATTAGCATGCTTTCCATGAGGCTATGTGCTTAAATGCTAAACTGCATGAATGCCTGTGGATGAAGGCTTGTTGTTTGAATTGGAACAATTCAACAAATGTGCGTTTTAAGCCCACTTTGTTGAGTGGCAAATCATGTTTTAAGCCCACTATGCTTGGTGGCAAATCTGCATCTTTAAGCCCACATGAGGTGGCAAATTCAAACCATTTTCGCAAACAAACATGAGTTGAATTGTTCCAAATTAAGCAAACTAGTCTATACTTGCTTGTGCACATCACATAGTAAAGATAGTTTAATAACCGGTACAAGAACACATAATGTTTATAAAACATCATATCATGATTAGTAGAGGCCGATCTTTGATCGAGCGAGCAGGGGTGCTCATTTTTGGACCTTTCCCTCTTGTACCTAAGTTCCTGAGCCGAGGCAACTTTGGTGATGATGAACACGTGGTCTTCGGCACGAGTCAGGGTTTCCTAAATTTCTCTAAAAGTAAAATATTTAGGTGGCGACTCTGTATCTGGCAAAGCAGTCCAATTTTGGCATTATTTGATTTAAAATTGATTTTCCAAAATGGTTTGCCAGATTTGGACTCATTGGTGTTTATCGGTTTCACATTGCACTTGTGAGACTAGATTTAGAACCGCGGGAGTCCGAACTGTGAGGCCTTCTTTTCAAACCTTTTAGAAAGGCGGGGCACAGAAAAAGGCGAGACCACAGTTCTGGCGACTTTGCTGGGGACTTAGAGAACTTGACTCGAACTCATGATATGTTTTTTTTTTTTTATCTACACTTATGTGTTTCTTTGCATTTGCATTTGCATCGGTGCACCTAAGTCACTGTGTTTGCCATTTGCTATTCTTGAGCAGTTTGCCGGAGGCTTGCTTGGAAAAGCTTGCCAAAAGGCTGACCAGTTGTGGACTCTACCATGATGGGAACACAACCGCTGGATCTGGACTACCGTTGTACCGTTTGGTCCTCCTTTCACTTCTCAGTGTTAGGTGTGAGAGGTATATTAGGTAGTCTTTCTGAGGTACCCTTTTTGACCAATCGACCTAGTTGCATACCAGAAGCCCTAGAGACTGTTCCAAACTAGGACAGGTTGTTCACCCGAATGCAGGAATTATGTGAAACCGCTTGTTTTGTGTAATGAACCTCTAGCTCCTGACGAAATTAGGACAAGGTAAACCTACCCCATCATAGGGGTGTTTTGGCTCTCACTTGCTTGATATGTGCTTTTAGAGTGAAACTCTGCAAGAATGTATGTATTAGTTGCAAGTTTGGGTATCAGTTTTGGGGCAGAAATCAGTGTTGAGTGCAGTTTTCCAGCTTATAATTGCAACTACGTGTTGTTTGTCTCTGAGCCGAGGTGTTGTGCGGTTTCTGATTTTTTTTTTTTTTTTTTTTTTGCTTTATTTTTTTTTTGCAAGGTAGTCTTTCATCATTGCTTCAGACAATTCTGTTACCCCCTAAGCACTCTGGACCCGAGTTAGAAGGATTTGCAGATCCAGGGATCTAGTTAGGGGATAGCTGGTGTTTGTTTCACTCCCACCAGTTACCAGACGAAGGAGGATTAGGCAGAATTCACCAATCCAGCAGTCACCTTTTGCTTCACCTGTGCCCAATCAAGCTCAGTCATCTACTTCTACTCTAGACATAGAGTATTCGCCAATTCCAATAGCTCAAAACCCTCCGGTCAGCATGGAAGATATGCTTCGCCAACTCCAGCAGACCATTGAGACTATGCAGCTAGATGCTGCCCACCAAGCTGAGACCACAGCTCGCCAAGCCGAGGTTGTAGCTCGCCAAGCTGAAGTGGTAGAAAGACTTCAACAACAGCAGCCATAACCGGCAGTAGCCTCAGCATCTCATGCACCCTCAGTAGGAATTCCGGCACCCGGGGTCACAATTAATGTCTAGGAAAATGTGGGCATTTTGGCAAATCCGATCCCATCTCAGACCTCCAAGGCACCAGTTTACCAAATGGAGGTGCCGTTTGAATTTGAGGTTGATCCCACTGCACTGAAGTTCAACAAGCTAGAAAAGCTCTTCAAATGGGCGTAGGGCATGAATTCAATCCCTGATATTGAGAATGGATACACTGACTTGGCAGTAACTCTCCCGGATAGATTCAAGATGCCGCACATAGACCGGTTTGACGGCTCTGGGGATCCTATGGTCCATCTGCGGCTATTTTCAGATATCCTACGACCAATGGGTCTTTCCAGACTACAAAAGTTGTCACTTTTTCAGGTGTTGGTATGCCAAACTTGAAGACTCTGTGATGAGAAAATGGGAGGAAATGGCCGAGGCCTTCATAGCATAGTACTCCTACAATACCCAGATCGAGGTCACTACTCGTGATCTCGAAGCGGCCCATCAGGAGCCGAAAGAGGGTTTTTCGAATTTTGTGACCCGGTGAAGGGCTAAGGCCTCCATGATGACTATTTGGCCATCCGAAAAAGGACCAGATCAGAATGGTGGTCCGTAACTTGCAAGGAAGACTATTATAGAAAATGATAGTCTTGCCTTTATTTACATTTGCTGAGCTCCATGAAATAGGGGTGCAAATTGAGGATGCAATGAAGCAGGGTCTAATAGACCATGAGAAGGAACAACCCAAAAGGTCCTTTATACGCAGCTCCAATGCAGCCACGACCAGTGGCCCCTCTGCACGGCCTTCAGATGTGAGCATGGTCACCACCACACCCAAGACTGCCAACCCCTTTGCCGGCACGTCCAACACAACGTCACAAACATCAAGCCATCAGGCCCGAGGCCAAAGGGTCTTTACCCCGCTTTATATGTCCTTATCCAAAGCCCTAGGGTCCTTTTTAGAAAAGGACACCTTAAGTCGTTAGAACAACGCCCACTGCTAGATCCTCTCCCTCCGAAACACAACCCGGCCAAATACTGTGCTTTCTACCAACATCATGGTCATGATACTGATTAGTGCATCAGATTACGTCATGAGATTCAAGATCTCATTGACAATAAGGTGATAACACCTCTTGAAAAACCCAACGTCACTACAAATCCTCTCCCACCACATAACCAAGTCCCTCATCCCCGGCAAATAAACTTCATCCATACACTGGCCGTCCCTTATGACCCCAGTATATACATCACCCCCTCTCACCTACCTAAGCCGGCGTTGTTCATCCTTGAGAGCACAGACTTGTGCAAGATGAACGCGTCCTCACTCTAACCCGAACCCATGGTGGTGACAATGGAAGATGAAGGGAGGTTAGCCTTGGTGGAGCATGCCAGTCCGTTGCCCGAGGGCTTTGAGGATTTGTCTAGAGAGACATCTGACCCGAGCTACTATGTTGTGCCAATCAATCAAGCTAAGCCAGAAGTGGTGCTACCGACTGGGATAGAGGTCAGTGTAGTCCAAGAAGATGGACCAAGTCAGGGATTAGATGATCTGGCCGACCTAGAGGAGGATGTAGACAATTTGCAATTCTTTGATGAGCAAGATCAAGGAGACGTGCATATTAACTGGTTTGATCTGAATGGGTCAACAGAAAATTATGGGTGGCTAAGTGATGAACCCGATATAGATGAGGGTACTGAATCGAAGCTTGAGGAATAGAAAGCGGGAATCGCTACCACGGCCGGAACGACCAATAGAAAAGGGAAGTTATCGGAAAGCACTGGTAAAGAACAACAAGCTCAGGAACTGGGCATAGTTAGTACTGTAAATACAGAACAAGAATCTGCGCTGGTGCGGTTTGGGCAGGAAATGAGTGAAAGTAATCAGAAAGTTGGAATAGCTCAACGCCCCGTGGGAAATGTTACTGCTAAGGGAACACTTAGGCCGGAACCGGACAATTGCTTGTCGGTTGCTGGAGGAATGTGGTGGGAAGACGATGATCTACATCTTGCACACATTGATGAAAAGGCCTTCCTGACAATACTTGGTATGTGGAGGAAGTCGACCACATGACAAGAAGTGGCCGATATTTCAAACCACCGCACCTGGACCAACCCGAGGCATCTGGGAAGGATAAAGAGGTAGAGAAACAGAAGGAAAAGCAGTTAGAAGAAGAGGCTGTATTGAAACAGTTGAAGAAGATTCATACTGATATTTCTATCTGGGGTGTGCACATGGCTTCGCGAGTGTACAGACAAGTTGTACTGTCGGCAATGGATAAAACCAAGTTGTCTATTGAGACTACCCCGGAACAACTGGTGGGATTAGTCTTCCGAGGAGGCACTGTGCCAACTTTGACCTTTTCCGACAAGGAGTTACCACCAGAAGACTTTACACACAACAAGCCTCTATACATATCTGTAGAGTGCCGGGAAAAGTGGGTGCCAGTCATACTAGTCGACACCATATCTATGCCACACGACTTATGCTATTGGCCTGAAACCGGTCGATTTTGTGCCTATAGCCCAAATGATCCGAGCGTATGACAATATAAGCAGAGAGGTGATGGGGACAGTGCAGATCAAAGTGCAGGTTGGACCCGCGTAACAAGATATTGAATTTCATGTCTTGGATGTTCCAGCCACTTTCAACCTACTACTTGGGCGACCTTGGCTACACCAAATAGGAGCTGCCTCTTCCACCCTCCACTAAATGCTCAAATACCCCCATGGAAAAGGGGTGACCATAGTCTTCGGGAATTTATCTATACATCCTCCACTAGAGGTTACTACGCCTGTACTGGAGATTGTGCATGGCGAAGAGGATGTCTTCTTTTTGGGGTTTACCTTGGCTGAGGCTGTAGATACCCCATTTTTGACCGACCCTAAGACTCAGACGTCATCGATTGAGTGCTCGGTGATTGCGCATGTTGTGCTCGTTCTGAGGTTACGAAGTCTCGACTGAGAGCCTTACCCCCGGACTTCGGGACTCTTTTGTGCTTTGCCTCGGTTTGTGAACCAGGTTCTATTTTCTCTTCCCGAAGGGAGGGAGAGGTCTCGTAGACCATCTCTCAGTGGCCGTAGGCTACTTTTCGTGGTCGTAGACCACTGTTCCCGTTTGGAAACCAGTTTCTGGTTTTCGGAGCCGTCGGCCGTGCGCCTCGGTTCGGGACAGCTTAACTTTCCCCGTTTGCTTCGGTTTTTGGCACACACCTTGTTTCCTCTGTCTAGAGGGACACTGTGGCCCGGGAGACCACCTTCATGGTTGCACGCCACCTTCGATGCTTGACAGTCAGTTTTCGAGGCACCCGGCTGCGCGTTTTGGCCCCCGAACCCTCGTTTTGCATCCGTCTTGGTTCATTTTTGGCATGGACCCTATTTTCATTGTTTGGAAGGTGGTACAAGTGTAGGAGACCACCTTTTCTCTTGGAGACCACCTTTTTTCCCGCCGGTCGATTTTCTTGTCAGGAAGCTGGTCTCCTTGGTCTTTCAACCACTTTTGACTGGTCTCCACCATACCACTAGCTTGCTTTCAGCTTGGAGACCACCCTGGGAGGCTACTGACCACCTTGAACCTTTTGACCTGGTCGGCCAACCAGGGCAAGTGGTCGGCCGACCACCTGAACTGGTCGGCCTACTCCCCCCTGTCTTGTCTCTGTGAGTTGTTGCCAGCTGTGCCAGCTGGAAGGCACAGAATTGATCCTCCATACACGTGTATGGAGGATCTTCAAGCTTGGTTTTAAGCTTCTAGGAGAAGCTTTGAACCTCTTTGGCTATAAAGGAGGGCCTCTCCCTCATTAGCAAAGGTTCAGAAGTTGGTTTTGGGCATACACTATATCTCTCCCTTTGTCTCTATATTTTAGCTTCAAAGCTCCATAGTTCTTGTCCCTTTTGCATACCACCTCCTAGCACAACACCTCCACTATCAACCTAAGCATCTTGGAGCCCATTTTCAGAGGTTGAAGGCTTGCTGTTTTGGTCCAGAAGCTGCTGGTCCTTTTGGCTACAAGGGTAACACTCTATTTCTCTCTTTTTTGGCATTGTTTTGTTCCATCTCTTAGCCTAGTTTTAAAGCATATTTGGGCTTTGTCATAAACTGAAAAAAGTCTTATTTTGAGCTTCTTAACATTTTTGTTTAGGTCATTTTTCTGTTGGGGGTCATCTACCCCCTTGCATGCTTGTTTTCAGCTTGTTTTGAGCCATGCACTTAGACCTTTGCATTGAGATTTGTTTGGAATTCTAGCCACTGAAATCCAATGGATTTTCAGTGGCTAGCATACTATTTTGAGAGCCAAAATCAGAGAGGGGTGACCCTCTCACCCCTTGTTTTGTTTTCTAGCATATTTGGCCTAACAAGGGAGCCTATACTTGCATGCTTCCTAGCCTCATTTCAAGCCCTTTTCAGTGAGTTTTAGGGCCTGCATAACCTCTTTCCAGAGCTGTTTTTGCCATATTAGGTGTCCCTCTTGCATGTGTAGCATAACCCTCTTCATAGCATATCAAAGGAGCCTATACTTACATGCTTCCTAGCCTCATTTCAGGCCCTTTTCAGTGAGTTTTAGGGCCTTCATAACCTCTTTCCAGAGGTGGTTTTGTCATATTGGGTGTCCATCTTGCATGTGTAGAACAACCCTCTTCATGGCCTATCAAAGGAGCATCTCATTCTTGCATGCATAGACCATGTTTTAGTGAGTTTTTGGGCTTTATTTAGCATGTCATACCTCTAAATTTTGTTGGTTTAGTGGCCTCTTCAATTCTTAATATACTTGTAGTGTAAACCCTCTTCACTAGCTTCTATTGCATGTTGTTTTGGCCCTTGATTCTAGCACTTTTTGGCCTTGCCTTAACCTGATTTTGTGCATGTTTTGGACTGCCTTAACACTATTTTTGTGCCTCATGGTCGAATGATGCATGCTATGCATGGTTGTAGTTCAATATCCATGCCTAGCCTTGAGTTTTGTAGCCTCTTGCATGCTTGAATAGAGGTGTTTGCATGTCTTGGCATCATTGTGCATGTTATTTCAGACCTCATACTTGTGCCATGTTCCCATGATTTCCACTCCTTAAGTGCATCTGAGAGTTGTGCTTGTTTGCCTCATTTATGGACCATTGCATGAGCTTCATTTTCATGCATTTTGAGCCATCATTTTAGACCATTTTCCCACTGTCTTGGACATGCATAGGGACTGTTTGGGGCTGGTTGGGTCATTTGAGCATTGCTTTGTGTACCTCTAGTGTAATGCACTTCACTAGTTTCGGTATCCGGGCCATCTAGCATGCGTTGTGTGAAGTGTTTGCATGATTCGGGACCCTTTCGTATGTCATTTTAGAGCTGGAAAATGTGTTGTTGTATGCTATATTACATGCTTGCCATGCCTTGGTAGAGTTGCACTTGGTGCCTCAGTTTTAGTCCCTTGCATTTGTGCATGTTTGCATGAGTGTTGTTGCTTCATTTCATCATGTTTGGCCACTGATTTGAGTGTGGCTGAGGTCCACTCATATTGGTTTAAGTCCATCTTGCATTGTGTATGCCATATTATGTCATGTGCATTGAGTATGCCATTGATAGTTCATAGCATTGCGCATGCTAGTTGCACCTTTGCATATCACTCCTTACATGTTTGCGTGTCTTAGTTGCATTTCGCTTAGGATTGCATGCTAGTTGTTGCATTGTGTTTGCATGCCATGCCATTCTAGTTGTTGCATAGTGTTTGGAGTAGGGTTTAGTCCAAACACGGGAAACGAGGGACGTTTCGTACTCAAAGTGACGAAACGTGCTTCAATTCCCGGTCGCCGACACTCTTGACTATCCATGATAGAGTTGTTGGCTTTAGGTGTCCATTTGTGCATTCATTTCACATTGAGTCCTGCAAATTGACTCCTTGGCCATCATGCATAGAGATGCGTGATTGGTGGCACGAGGATCGAGGACTACACTCCCTAAAGCTCATGCAATGACGGGGAGAGTGGTTGTGCATACATATGTTGAAAATACTTTGCCATGCCCCTTTCTTGCTCTCTGTTGCAGCAAACTGGAAGCTAGCAGCAAAAACTGGTCAGCAGTATCCCTACAAGTTCCCATGGAGTTGTGTACAGTGTTCCGGGGTCAATTGTAAACAGAGGCAAATCGGGGTATCGCGATGGATTTCCCAACAAGGCGACTTGAGCATGCATGCATCTTTCATCATTCCGAACAGAGCTGAGGCAGTCTACTTCATGTAGCATTGCATGCTAGTTTACTCGTTTTCTTAGTTAATTCGTTAATTAGCTAGTGTTGTGTAATAATTAGTTATTCATTTTGGTTGTGTAATATTTATTCAGACCCTCCGAGAGAGAGCCAACTGTTGTAATAAGTGTGCGTGTGTGTGTTGTATGTCTTCCAACCCCACGTCTTCCTTTTTATTTACCAGTTTATGATGGTTAGTTTTAGGGCATGTTTAAATTAGCATCTATATGTTCGCATGCTTGCATTCATTCATCTGTATTGCATGCACCGGGCTCGGCGCATCATGCTAACTGCATTGTATTTCAATTCCAAGTTGAATACATGTGTATCGATTGTTGCATCTCATATGCCATCTTAGAATAGCCGAGCCTATCTTAGTTGCATTCTTGCATGTGTTGCATTAGGCATCTCAGCATAGTTAGGATTCATGCATGTTTTCTAATTAGCTTCTTTCTTTGGCTCGGAGTACTCGGTAAGTGTTTATGCTTTAGCATCCTTGCATGTGTGTGAGTGACTGCCATGATAGCATGCTTACCATGAGGCTATGTGCTTATGTGATATAACTGCCTGAATGCCTGTGGGTGAAGGTTGGGTTGCTTGAGTTGGAATAATTCGTCGAAACCCGTGTTTTAGTCTACTTGCGAGTAGCAAACTTCAATCCATTTTCAAAACAAACGGATATGCGACGCTTTGTTCCAACTTAGGCAATCAAATCTATATTTGTATGTTGTGCACATCACATAGTAATTCTAGGCTAATAAACCGGAATAAGAGCACATGTGTTTTCAAAAACTCGATATCATGTTTAGTAGTGGCCGATCTTTGATCGGGCGAGCGGGGGTGCTCATGAAATGACCTTCCCTAATCGTACCCAAGTTCCCGAGCCGAGGCAACTTTGGTGATGACGGACACGTGGCCTTAGGCACGAGTCAGGGTTTCCTAAATTCCCCAAAACAAAATATTTAGGTGGCGACTCTGTATCTGGCAAAGCAGTCCATGTTTGGCACTTCTTTCTAAAAATCTGTTTTTCAAAACGATTTGCCGGATTTGGACTCTTTGGTGATTTATCGGTCTCGCATTGCACTTTGCGGGATTAGATTCAGAACCGTGACATTTGAGTCCGAACTGTAGTAAGCCCAATGAACAAAACGGGATTTTCCCGGGACGTTCGGGACGTCTACAGTTTCTGGCAACTCTGCTGGAGAGTTAGAGAACTTGACTCGAACTCATGATATCTTGTTTTGACTACACTTATGTGTTTCTTTACATTGCATTTGCATTGGTGCGCCTAGGATACCATTTTTGCCATCTGCTATTCCTGAACGGTTTGCCGGAGGCTCACTTTGAGAAGCGTGCCGTAAAGCTGACTGGTTATGGGCTCTGCCACGATGGGAACACAAACCCCGGGTTTTACCAGGGCACCCTTTTGGACCATTGGACCTAGTGTATATTCGGAATCCATAGTGACCATTCCAAGCTAGGACAGGTTGCTTACCCGATTATAGGTTGTTTGAAACCACTGCGTGCGTAGTCAAACCCTAGTTCCTGACAAAATAGGACAGGGAAACCTTACCCCAACATAGGGGTGTTTTGGCTCTCACTTGTTTGCTATGTGCTTTTAGAGTGCGTCTCTACAGGAATGCATGTATCAGTTTACAGGTTTGGGTATCAGGCCTGCAGGCACCAGTTCAGTATTTTGGGAATCAGTTATCTGCGGGTATCAAATTCAGTTTTGGGGCAGTGATTTGGGAACGATGATCAGTGTTTGAGAACAGTCTATTCAGCTTATCAACTGTGTGTTGTGATGCCCAACTGTGTGTTGTGTGTTTATTTACGCTGTTATGCTGTCCGTTTGTCTGGTTGTTTATTTCCTTATTGCTTTATTTATCTTTTTGCTAGGTAGTTTAGCACAATTGCTTCAGACCAAGCAGATATTCCCCAAGCACTTTGGACTAGAGGTCGCCGACTCAATCGATCTGAGGATCTGGTCGACGGACAGCCAGTGTTTCATACCTTACCCCCGGTTATCAGACGGAGGCCGAGAAGACGCAGTGTATCCGAACAGAGGTTGCCAGAACAGTGGCCTACCCCGTTAGTAGGCAGTCAGGCTGAGGCTTCAGTTTTTACCACAGAGATAGATATACCAGTCAGTCAGCTGGAACAGTAGAACATGGCAGGATGGAGGAAGTGGTGCGTCAACTCCAAGAAAGTATGAAACTCATACAGGAGGATGCTGCTCGTCAAGCGGAATTCGCCAAACAGCAGGCTATGGTCATGACCCAGCAGGCAGAGCTAATTACCCGGCTACAGCAGCAAGCCGGAGCATCAGCCTCACATCAAGCTCCTCTCCCACCAAAGGTCCCACTACCCGGGGAGACACCAAATGTCCAGAATATCCAGGAGGATACAGATATCCCAACAGGGCTGGCTCCGCCCTCGATTCTACCTCAACTATCCAAGGCACCTACACCTATCAATCAACCGGACTCTCCCTTTGAGTTCGAGGTGGACCCTACAGCGTTAAAGTTGAGCAAGCTTGAAAAGTTGTTCAAGAAATCCCAAGGGGTAAAGTCCATCCCAGACATTGAGGACGGGTATACTGACGCGGCTGTGACGCTGCCAGATCGGTTCAAAATGCCACAAATCGACCGCTTTGACGGGTTCGGGTATCCCATGGTGCATCTACGTTTGTTTTCAGACATACTAAGGCCGATGGGCCTCACCAGACTACAGAACCTTTCATTGTTTGGCCGAACCCTGTCGGGTGTGGCGGCCATCTGGTACGCAAAATTGGAAGACGATGTCAAGAGGAATTGGGATGAGATGGCCGAGGCTTTTGTCGCTCAGTACTCCTATAACACGCAAATCGAGATTACAACCCGTGATCTCGAGACAACAAGGCAGGAGCCTAAGAAGAGTTTCTCTGAATTCGTAACCCGGTGGAGGGCCAAGGCCTAAATGATGACCACTAGGCCCACTGACAAAGATCAAATTTGGATGATTGTACGCAATCTCCAGCCCAAGCTTATGCAGAAAATGATTTTCTTCCCTTCCCACCTTTTTAGATTACATGAGATGGGGTACAAATTGAGGATGCTTGAACAAGGTCTGATTGACCAAGAGAGAGAGCAACCCAGGAGAACCTTCAACCGAAACAACAATATAGGCACAAGCAATTTCGCAACTGCCAAAGCTTCAGAAGTGAGCATGGTCACCACCACTCCCCTAAGAACTGTTGCGGCTACACCATTCTCCGGTGCATTCGGAAGTAGCTCGCAAACGACCAACCACCAACCTCGAGGCCAAAGAACCTTCACCCCATTATATATGCCCCTGTCCAAAGCTCTGGGGGTTTTAATCAGAAAAGGGCACTTGAAGCCCCTGGAGCCGCGACCATTGCCGGATCCACTTCCCCCTCCCATAACCCAGCGAAATATTACGCCTTTCACCAGCAACATGGTCATGACACTGACCATTGCTTTAGATTGCGTCACGAGATTCAGGATCTCGTTGACAATAGGGTGATTGTGCCTCCAGAAAAACCCAACGTCACAACCAACCCTCTCCCACCACACAACCAAGCTCCACCTCCCAACGAATCAACTTTATCCAGACTGGGGTTATGTCATACGACCCCAGCATATATATCACCCCGTCCACCTACCCAAGCGGAGGTGTTCCTTCCCGATAGCACTGACTTGTGCATGTTGGACATCTCCCGAACCCAACCCGAACCAATGGTGGTGGCTGTCGAAGATAGAATAGGGATGATTTCAGAGGCAAGTGGTACAGTGGATTCAGTGACTGAGGAATTGGGGAGCTTTGCTGAGAAGGTGTACAATCCGATTAGCTACATTACGTCAGTAGGTCAGATTAGGCCAAATGTGGAATTGCCGGTAGGGGCAGAAATTTGTGTACTACGGGGGGATGGACTTGATCAGAGGGTAGATAATTTAGTAGTTCTGGAAGTGGACATTGCTGACCTTCAGATTTTCAACGAGCAAGAGCCGAGAGGCGTGACAGTCAACTGGTTCGATTTTGAGTCAGCAGAGGTCACCGGGTGGCTTGACGACCATCCAGATATTGTTGAAGAATCTCAGCTGGAAAGGGGCTAGTCAGGGGCAAGGACATCAGTTGTGGCCGGAAGGGCCGGAGATTAGAATGCATCACCGGAGAGCGCCGGTGTCAAGAATTTCGCTCGGGATTTAGGCATTTTGAATACAGGGAATGTTGAACAGCAAACTGTACTGACGCAGTTGGAACAAGAAGGAATCGAAGACTTGAGAGAGCCAGAAAAGCCAAGGCCCTGTGGGGACTGAAAGTGCTGTGTGCACAAGAACAGAGGGTGCTGCGAGCATATGGACAGAAGGTACCGTGAGTACAAGGACAGTGGTAACGGAGCCGGACAGGTGTCTGTCGGCTGCCGATGGAATGTGGTGGGGACGATGATCTATGTCTTGCCCACACGGATGAGGACTGAGGAAGCAATCAACCGGATGATACCTGGTACATTGGTGAAGTTGACCATATGACTAGGAGTGGGCGGTATTTCAAGCCCCCACACCTAGATCAGCCAGAGGTGTCCGGGAAGGACAAGGAGGTGGAGAAACAGAAAGAGAAGCAACTTGAAGAAGAGGCTGTGCTAAAACAGTCGAAAAAGATACAAGCAGACATCTCCATCTGGGGACTACTTATGGCTTCACGTGTTCACAGACAGGCTGTTCTATTGGCCATGGACAAGGCCAAGCTCTCAATAGACACCACGCCTGAACAGCTGGTGGGATTGGTCTTTCCGGGAGAAGGTTCCCCGACGTTGACTTTTTCTGACAAAGAACTGCCGCCTGAGGGCGCGAATCATAACAAATCGCTCTACATCTCTGTGGAATATAGAAGCAAATGGATACCGGTGGTTCTTGTCGACACGGGATCCGCTATTAATGTATGCCCGTCAAGGATGGCATATGCATCGGGTTGAAGCCCGCGGACTTCGTGCCACAGCCCAGGTGATAAGGGCGTATGATAACACGAGCAGAGAGGTGATGGGGACTGTGAAAATTCAGACCCAGGTTGGTCCGGGACAACACGAGATTGACTTTCATGTCTTGGACGTTCCTGCAACCTTCAATCTACTTTGGGGTAGCCGTGGCTGCACCAGGTAAAGGCAGTCTCTTCCACTTTGCACCAGATGTTGAAATACCCCCACGGGAAGGGGGTGGCTATTGTTTTCGGGAATTCGTCAATCCATCCACCGCCAGAAGTGTCTACACCAGTCTTGGAAATCGAGCACGGCACGGAGGATGTGTTCTTATCGGGGTTTACCTCTGGCTGAGGCCCGGGTCGTGCAAAACATCTTGGCTGTTGATGAGGGTTGTATGTAGCGCTCAATCAGTAGACCTCATGAACAAGCTTCAACACATCCCCGGGATGGGATTGGGAAAGAGTGGCCGGAAAGGCATCACAGTATCGGCCGAAGTGCCGCACAACCCCATACCTTTGGCTTGGGTTATCTGCCCACCAAAGAGGATTGGGTAAGGAAAGGCAAGGAGATGGCTGAGAGAGCCAGAGCAAAGAAGGTGGGGAAGCCTTTTGAGTTGATGCACCGACCCATCCAGGGTACCCTAAACGGACGCTTCGTCCGGGAGGGGGAGGACTTTCCATTTTGTGGCTTCCCAGAGCCATGGCTGAATGCCGAGAGGAGGCGCTTACAGAGGTTTGAGATCTTCTTTGACCTGCAGTTATCCGGGGATGATGTTGCCGAGAGAGCAACAGACCCATCAGCTGAGGTTGAGCAGTGTAAAAATGTGGATTCCGAGAGCGTTGAAATTGAAATGGGGGTGGGGTGGTAGCTTGGCTTGTCTACTTTCAGATCCTCCGATCGTACAGAAGTGCTTGGATGGGGGATAACTTCTCGGTGTCCATGATTGGGAATGAAACGGCTGCGAGCCCACCGTCAAGCATTTTGGATGCATCCATCGCACCCTCTCTCATCTGGCATACGAGGAGGGATTTTTGTCAAGCAGCACCGGTCAGGTAGGTAGTGAGCCGGAATCTGATTCCACCGAGTCTGTAGAGTCGGAATCAGGTTCCAGCTCGACTGAGTCTGAGTCCGGTATTCCTGGGGTGATAACCCGGATGCCACAGTCTTGTCTAGGTCGTCTTTTTCTTTCTCTTTTGAGTCTGTTGTAACAGAAGAATCGGACGATTTGGAAATGCTTAATGAGAATGGAATGGATGTGGTTTCTTTCTGAGTACTTTTCTGTGCCCTTGATTTATTGTATTAATCAGGACTTTCAAAATTTTGATGAAAACGACGGGGAAGAAATTCCTCTGGTTTTGCAACGCTTAATTGATTAAGAGCAGGAAAGATTTGTTAAACCTTTAGTTGATGAAATCACTACTGTTAATGTTGGTACTAAGGAGGACCCGCGGCTGGTCCAGATCGGGTCCACGTTGTCTTCGGAGGAACGCAAGCGCTTATTCGCTTTATTAAAAGATTTCAAAGATTTTTTTGCGTGGTCCTACGAAGACATGCCTGGAACCGATCTTGAGATTGTACAGCACTGGATCCCTCTTGACACAAAGGCCCGACCCGTTAAACAGAAACTCAGAAGGATCCGCCCGACTGGGCCCTCAAGATTAAAGAAGAGGTCACCAAGCAAATTGACGTAGGGTTCCTGCTGGTATCTGAATACCCAACTTGGTTGGCCAACATTGTTCCGGTGCCGAAGAAGGATGGCAGGATCCGGGTATGCGTGGATTTCAGGGATTTGAACAGAGCCAGTCCGAAGGACGACTTTCCCTTGCCGCATATTGATGAGTTAGTGGACTTCACAGCGGGGCATGCTTTGCTTTCGTTCATGGATGGATTCTCGGGCTATAATCAGATAGTGATGGCACCTGAAGACCAGGAAAAGACTGCTTTCACCACCCCGTGGGGGACATATTGCTACAGGGTGATGCCATTTGGGTTGAAGAACGCTGGAGCTACATATCAACGAGCCGCAACCACAATATTACACGACATGATCCACAAAGAGGTTGAGGTGTATGTGGACGACGTGATTGTCAAGTCCAAAGAAAGAGAGGGCCACTACACTGCCTTGCAAAAGTTTTTCCAAAGGATCAGAGAATTTCGGTTGCGGCTGAATCCTCAGAAGTGTACGTTCGGTGTTACAACAGGGAAAATGCTGGGGTTTTTGATTACACAAAGAGGTATCGAGGTCGACCCTTCCAAAATCAAGGCCATCTTAAGAATGCCACCACCAAGGACTGAAAAGGAGGTGCGAGGCTTTTGGGTAAAGTGCAATTCATAAGACGGTTTATTCAAAATTAACCTTGACTTGTGAACCACATTTTGGTTTCCTGAAGAAAGGAAAGAAGTTCCAATGGGACGGCCGATGCCAAGCTACTTTTGAACAGATCAAGGAATACTTACAGAACCCACCCGTGTTGTCACCGCCTGAGCCGGGAAAATCGTTGATTTTATACCTTTCAGTGACTGAAACTACGATGGGTTGCATGCTTGCGCAGGAATCAGAGGATAAAGTGGAGAGGGCTATCTACTATCTGAGCAAGAAGATGCTGGAGTATGAAACCCGCTACACACCGTTGGAAAAGGCTTGCTTAGCCTTGGTATGGGCTACCAGGAAGCTGCGGCACTACCTGTTAGCTCACTCTGTAATGTTGGTTTCAAGATTAGATCCCATCAAATATCTCTTCGAGAAACCGGCACTTACGGGTAGGCTAGCTCGTTGGTTGCTGTTGCTTTCCGAATTCGATCTGAAATATGTGACTCGCAAGTCAGTAAAGGGGAGAGCGGTAGCGGAGTTCCTAGCCGATCACCCAGTTGAAGGGGATGAAGCAGTCGAGTACTTATTCCCAAATGAGGCTATTTTGCATATCGACAATGAGTTTTGGATGATGTATTTTGACGGAGCGTCAAACCAGTATGGGTATGGGATAGGGGTGTTGCTGATAGCACCCGACAAGTCCCGTATCCCTCTAGCATTTAAACTCCGGTTCAAAGTCTCGAACAACGAAGCAGAATATGAAGCATGCATTGCTGGTTTAGAAGCAACCCTAGAACTAGGGGCAAAACGGTTGGACGTCATTGGGGACTCGAACCTTGTTGTATCTCAAGCGAAAGGAGATTGGAAAGTCAAAGAAGAAAAGATGATAATGTATCACCAGACCTTGGACTTGTTAATTCCTCGGTTTGAGAAGCTGAACTTCGCTCATCTACTAAGAGAGAACAACAGGTTCACAGATGCACTAGCAACTCTATCTTCCATGATAGACATTCTTTTTGGAGTCCGGATGCGTCCGATTATCATTGACCAGAAGTTTGTGCCGGCCTACGAGTCAATTGCTGCCATAGAAAAGGTTCAAGATGAGAACCCCTGGTATTACGATGTTTGGAACTTCTTGGAGAAAGAAGCGTATCCACTAGGGGCAAATGCCAAGGATAAAAGGGCAATCAGAAGAATGGCCGCTCAGTTCATCATCTGCGGGGGCAAACTGTACAAGAGGGGTCATCTGGGAATGCATAAGCTGTGTGTCAAGGCTGAGGAGTCGAAGCGCCTAATGGAGGCCATCCATGGAGGAGAGTGCGGAGCGTATATGAACGTGGTGAAGCTAGCTCAAAAAATTCTCAAACAGGGTTACTACTGGTCCACCATGGAGGAGGATTGTATCGGCTTTGTTCGGCGATGCCACAAATGTCAGATCCATGCAAACCGCATGAACATCCCATCATCGAAGCTGTACAATATGACTTCGCTATGGCCATTTTCAGTTTGGGAAATCGATGTGATCGGGGCTGTCACTCCGAAGGGGTCTAATGGGCATGAGTTCATTCTGGTCGCGATAGACTATTTCACAAAGTGGGTTGAGGCCCAATCTTATGCGGTGTTGAAGGCTTCACATGTTGCGAAGTTCATCAGAAACAACATCATCTGTCGCTACGGGGTCCCAAACGAGATCATTTCAGATAACGGTTCCCACTTCAAGAAGGAAGTGATTGACTTGTTGGAAAAATACAACGTGGCTTTTCATAAGTCATCCACATATCGGCCGCAGACCAATGGAGCAGTTGAGGCCGCCAACAAGAACATCAAACACATTTTGCAGAAGATGGTGGAAACCTACCAGGACTGGCCAGATAAGTTGCCATTTGCTTTGTGGGGCTATCGGACTTCAATTAGAACTTCTACTGGGGCGACTCCGTATTCGTTAGTTTATGGGATGGAGGCCGTTCTACCTATCGAGATTGAAGTTCCGTCATTGAGAGTGCTGGCTGAGTGTCAGATAGCCGAAGCAGATTGGCAGCAGAGCAGATTTGAAGAACTCATGCTCTTTGATGAAAGAAGACTGAAAGTACTGTACCATGTTCAAGGTTATCAGCGCAGAATTGCCAGGGCTTTCAACAAGAAAGTTAAGTCCAGGAATTTGAAAGAAGGAGATTTGGTGCTCAAAGACAACCGAGCTCCCATCCACGACCCTAGGGGCAAGTTCAGACCCAATTGGACTGGTCCTACATCATCAAGTCTATCTGGTCGGTGGAGCTGTCGTTCTGATGGACCTAGATGGCCTAGAGTTCTCACAGCCGATCAACATGGACAAGTTGAAGAAATATTACCCCTGAGAGGCTCGCTAGGCCGAAAACCCGAAAGGGCGACCTAGGCAAAAGTTAGAGTACAGAAAATTTGAAATTATAAAAACTGAGCTCGCAAGGTTGAAAACCCGCAAAGGGTGGCCTTGGCAAAAGTTAGAGCGCAAAAGGAGAGTGAAAATACTCGAGTGAACCCGAGCCTAAACTACGTAAGGCTTGATTCCCATCTTTGGGATACGTAGGCAACTTCATCCTGAAGTTCAGCCATAAACTTTTCCCCGATCAACTTTGTCCATTTGATCATCTCGTCATCTTTGTCTATTCAGCATTCAAGAGCTTCGGTTGTGATCTCCGGTGCAGTGCTATTCAGACTAGGGGCAACTTTCCAGTTGCTGGGATCCGGGGTTGTGCATCTCAGTGACAGATCTCAGGCGTGTCCAGTTCTGATCCATGTCGAAAATGGTTTTGAAAAGTTTTAATAAAAGTTAATTTTGTTCAAATTAATCTTTTTACAACTTAGACCATTTTTGGACCAAAGCGGAAAATTTTCAGTACCCACAACCTTCAATTTTATTGATTTCAATACAAAGTCCTCCTGCTCTTGCATACAAATTGAAGTTGCTTTTGGTTACATTCATAAAGAAAACTTGAAAGTACTAATAAAGCAATAAATCCGGGGCATAGCTAAGTCAGGTGTTCCTGCGCCCCCTCCCAGAGCTGGTCGAAGCTTCTGACGCCAAAGTGGGCCCAATCTGTACCTCTTCGTTGAGCCAATCTATGCACTCATCAGACAAAGTGCAACTGAAAGTGGGAGCGGGGGCCAGTAGTTCTCTCGTCCTCCATGTTCTGGCATATCGAGCAAGCTGCGCGCCTCGGACCGGAAATGCAGCTGGGTATTCTATCCCCTCTGCCGGGCAAGTCTGATCATGGCCGAACTGGCGCTGGAACCGGAAAGGAAAGTAAAACACGCAGTGCGTCAGACCAATCAACTAAATCCCGGGCTGGCAAGACATACTGTGGCTCATTGCCGATAGATTAAGCCAAGGACAACGCCAAGCAATGCGGTCTGCGGACAAATCTCACATCCAGTCGAACCACCATCCCTCATCAAGGGCATCGACTAGGCGACGTCGGAAGAAGTAGCCACGAGCTGAGTATGCTGGGCAAGAGTCCACAACCTGCAACTTATCCATCAACCACACCTGGGGAGGGATGAAAAATGAGAGATTAAAGAATAGAGAGATGTACGTTGAGAGAAAAGTGAGAAAAGGGTTTTGTGAGAAAAATCGAGCCTGAGGGCCGAGTGATGTGAGCAATATATATGTGAGATAGGGTGGGAAACATTACCTGAAATAGTAGTGGACTCCCCGCAAATTTGGTCGTCTCTCGGCGATGAAAAGCATCCAAGCCCATCAATGTCTCGGCCAATGACATGGTAATGCAGCTTTTGCCCTCCCTTAAGCTTGGGCAACTTCGATCAACCGGACACTAGATCCTCTAGAACCTGAGGCAAGCAAGAAATGAGATAGCATGCACAAACAAAGAGCATGTCGCCGAAAGCCTTGCCAATGATGGTTACTGCGGTCACCAGCATCGGAAAACCGACAAATCAAACTCGGAAGATCCAGCATTCCGTCACAAATCAAAGATCGAGCGTCATGCATGGTGAGTCCGCACAATCATCCCAAGGCTTGAGCATGGCCAAAGCGGAGTTGGGGCAAGATCTCCTCGTTGCGCTCGGACTCCATCAAAGCTTGGAAATCTTCGAAGGTAGGACACATCTCTTGCCCGCCAAAGCTAAAGACATGTGTTACCGGATTCCAAAACCTCGCCGCGGCATGGAGAAAGGGAAGATGCAGCGGAGTGCGGCTCAACGTGAATAGTGCATTCAAGCCGAAGCCCCGGAAGTTCAACTTTTCCGAGCCGTCTAAAGTAGCAATCCAAGCTGTGAGATTTTCGATGAGGAATGCCTCCATTTTGATGCAAAACTGAGATGAAATGAAAGAACCACGAAGCTAGAACTTTTATAGAGGATAAGGCACTGTTTGGGGACACGTGTCAAAAATCTGGTGGTCGCCAAACCAGGTGGTCGGCCGACCACTTTTTTTTTGGTAGGCCGACCACCCCTTTGGTCTCCAAGGAAAATAGCTGGTCGGCCATCCCCTTCTAGTGGTCGGCCATGGAGAAAAGTTGGTCTTTGGTCTGTTCCTAGTTTCTAGAAGAGAGATCCTAGCTTTTCCATGCGTTGGGAGTGTCGAAGGTTTGAGTTTACCTCTGTTTCGAATGCGTTCCGTCACCCCAATTGTCCGAGATGCATTTGCTTATCGAGTTGTTGTTCTTTGTTTATCGAGTTGTTGTTTGGTTTTGCTTGTTGAGTTGTTAAAGTTTTGTTTAGCGAGTCGTTGCTTATCGAGTCGTTAAGTTCCGTATACCAAGTTGTTACTCTCTGTTTATCAACATTGTCGTGTTTTGCTTATCGAGTTGTAAAACTTGCTAAGGTTTTGTTGTTTCTTAGTAAGTTAAGTTGTTTAGTTTGTTGCGTCAGTTCACTACCTGACTTGGTGATATACAATGCTCAATTTTCATTCAATCTCATTTTTGTGCAAAATAACGCGATGCGATGCTAAGAACATAAAATACAACACTTTTTCAAAAAGCTGTTTCATTCCATCATGCTTCCTTTGTTACAACATTTTACAACAAGGGTACAAGTTTTATAGAAAATAAAACTGCCTAAAAGTTGATGTGCTACAACTACTAGTAATAAAAGAAAAACAAAGAAGGAACATCTGCATCAGTGCTCTCGGACTCAAGATCGGGAGGCCCTCTTCATCCTCTTCGCCTGAGCAGTCTCTGCAATACCTCCACCAGAACCATCATCTGAATCAGAGCTGTCATCCTTGGGATCCTCCCCGACATCACCTCCACTCTCAGAACCAGAACCGGAGCCCTCCTCTCTGTCTGCGGATGTCTCTGACTGAGGATGCGCAGACTCCTCCTCACTGGAACTCCTCGTCATCTATGACAAGTGCTCTGCGCCTACCTCGTCTACGAGACGAGTCCCCTCTCCCAACTCCTCGAGAAGGCCTGGATGGCCCGGCCTGTAGTGATGGCATCTGAAAAGGACAATTTGAGTACATTAGCCAACATGTATATCAGATGCAAAGACAAGAATGCTACATAGAGTGGGTGTATGTAGATACAATGTATGAATATGGTATGTGTCAAATGTGCTCTACGCATATAGTCAAGCAATATAATGGAATGCTCAATTGTAGTATGTCAGCAGAAGTATGATAAATGCAAGGAAATTGAAAAATACCGAGACGCCGGCGATTTTCGGCGCGAAATACCTCCGCCGAAACTTCAATTCAAGTCTTCGACATATGGCTCGTTGTTACTCGCCAAGAGCAAGGTGTATCCTTTTTGAGTACGTTGCAACCCCTCCGAGAGGTAAATCGGAGGTCACATTTGAGTTGCTCTCTTCGAAGCTTGCACTTCTTTACTCAGCATTTTGTTTCAAGCATGCTTTTGAAATTATACATATCTTGCGTTGTTATGCACACTACTTGCATAGTTGCACACGTTTCATTGATATTATCATGCCTCCATGCTTTGCATGCATCGTTGCGCACGTTTCACTTGCATTGCTATGCACTTTTCCATCGGCGCCATAGGTGACCGCGTTTGATATAGCGTTGAGCATGTGTTGCTAACTATATGGTACCTATTAAGTTCCTTTCTTTTACAGGCACGATATTGTATGTACGGTTCATTCAAGAGAAGTTCCGGTTCAGTTTCAACGTACCTTTTCTCCTCTTGCATGCGGTGCAATAGGACATCTTTGGTTTCAAACATTCGGATGAGTTTCGGTGTTCTTTCATACCTTTTCTCCTCTCGCATGCGGTGCGATAGGACATCTTCGGTTTCGAACATTCGGATGAGTTTCGGTGTTCTTTCATACATTTTCTCCTCTCGCATGCGGTGCGATAGGACATCTTCAGTTTCGAACATTCGGATGAGTTCCGGTGTTCTTTCATACCTTTTCTCCTCTCGCATGCGGTGTAATAGGACATCTTCGGTTTCGAACATTCGGATGAGTTCCGGTGTTCTTTCATACATTTTCTCCTCTCACATGCGGTGCGATAGGACATCTTCGGTTTCGAACATTCGGATGAGTTCCGGTGTTCTTTCATACCTTTTCTCCTCTCGCATGCGGTGCGATAGGACATCTTCGGTTTCGAACACTCGGATGAGTTCCGGTGTTCTTTCATACCTTTTCTCCTCTCGCATGCGGTGCAATAGGACACCTTCGGTTTCGAACATTTGGATGGGTTCCGGTGCTCTTTCATACCTTTTCTCCTCTCGCATGCGGTGTGTTAGGATGTCTTCGGTTTCGAGCACTCGGATGCATTCCAGTGTCCATTTGTTTGCTTTCTCCTTTTGCGTTTGAGACATTGAGAGTTGTTTCGTTTGAGACTCCGGGTGTTCTCGGTAGTCGCTTTTTAGTCTCCTCCGCGTGAGACGCAGCGAGAATTGTATAATTTTCTTACATCCTTTCTGCATGAGATGTGGTTTGGCTCGTGTTTACTTGCTTTGCATAACATTCGCTTAAACTGTCGCATTTATTGTGAATATTTGCTTCATTACAGCTTTCTTTGCATGATTCTTACTGCATGAAATGGCATTCTTGCTTAAAACTATTGTGTAATATTTGTTTCATTACGGCTCGCTTTGCATGATTATAAGTTATGTCCGGCATTATGCATGTCTTTTGCATTTTGCCCATGCTTGCGGGCACATTTCTTTGATTATCTCGCCTGTTTGTCTAAGTCTTCGGCCTTGTCAAAAATGCGTCGTCTCTGGGCTTGACATTCACTCCCGTCACTTATGACTTTCGAGTTCTGTCAAAGAGGGGCAAACTGTAGACACCCCATTTTTGACCGATCTTAAGACTCAGACGTCATCGATTGAGCGCTCGGTGATTGCGCATGTTGTGCTCGTTCTGAGGTTACGGAGTCTCGGCTGAGCCTTACCCCCGGACTTCGGGACTCTTTTATGCTTTGCCTCTGTTTGCGAACCAGGTTCTGTTTTCTCTTCCTGAAGGGAGGGAGAGGTCTCGTAGACCATCTCTCAATGGCCGTAGGCTACTTTTCGTGGTCGTAGACCACTGTTCCCGTTTGGAGACCAATTTCAGTTTTCGGAGCCGTCGGCCGTTGCGTCTCGATTTTTGGCACACACTTGTTCTAGAGACCGCCGGGAGACCACCTTCGTGGTTGCACGCCACCTTCGATGCTTGACAGTCAGTTTTCAGGGCACCCGGCTGCGCGTTTTGGCCCCCGAACCCTCGTTTTGCATCCGTCTTGGTTCATTTTTGGCATGGACCCTATTTTCATTGTTTGGAAGGTGGTACAAGGGTGGGATACTACCTTTTCTCTTGGAGACCACCTTTTCTCCCGCCGGCCGATTTTATTGTCAGGAAGCTGGTCTCCTTGGTCTTTGAGCCACTTTTGACTGGTCTCCACCATACCACTAGCTTGCTTTCAGCTTGGAGACCACCCTGGGAGGTTGCCGACCACCTTGACCCTTTTGACCTGGTCGGCCGACTAGGGGAAGTGGTCAGCCGACCACCTGAACTGGTCGGCCTACTCCCTCCGGGCATTCTGGCAAATCCGATCCCACCTCAGACCTCCAAGGCACCAATTTACCAAATGGAGGCGCCGTTTGAATTTGAGGTTGATCCCATTGCACTGAAGTTCAACAAGCTAGAAAAGCTCTTCAAATGGGCGTAAGGCATGAATTCAATCCCTGATATTGAGGATGGATACACTGACTTGGCAGTAACTCTCTCGGATAGATTCAAGATGCCACACATAGACCGGTTTAACGGCTCTGGGGATCCTATGGTCCATCTGCGGCTATTTTCAGATATCCTACAACCAATGGGTCTTTCCAGACTACAGAAGTTGTCACTTTTTGGCCAGACCCTGTCAGGTATAACGGCCATTTGGTATGCCAAACTTGAAGACTCTGTGATGAGAAACTGGGAGGAAATGGCCGAGGCCTTCATAGCATAGTACTCCTACAATACCTATATCGAGGTCACTACTCGTGATCTCGAAGCGAGGTCACTACTCGTGATCTCGAAGCGGCCCATCAAGAGTCGAAAGAGGGTTTTTCGAATTTTGTGACCCAGTGAAGGGCTAATGCCTCCATGATGACTATTTGGCCATCCGAAAAAGGACCAGATCAGAATGGTGGTCCGTAACTTGCAAGGAAGACTATTATAGAAAATGATAGTCTTGCCTTTATTTACATTTGCTGAGCTCCATGAAATAGGGGTGCAAATTGAGGATGCAATGAAGCAGGGTCTAATAGACCATGAGAAGGAATAACCCAAAAGGTCCTTTACACGCAGCTCCAATGCAGCCATGACTAGTGGCCCCTCTGCACGGCCTTCGGATGTGAGCATGGTCACCACCACACCCAAGAATGCCAATCCCTTTGCCGGCACGTCCAACACAACTTCACAAACCTCAAGCTGTCAGGCCCGAGGCCAAAGGGTCTTTACCCCGCTTTATATGTCCTTATCCAAAGCCCTAGGGTCCTTTTCAGAAAAGGACACCTTAAGTCATTAGAACAACGCCCACTGCTAGATCCTCTCCCTCCGAAACACAACCTGGCCAAATACTGTGCTTTCTACCAACATCATGGTCATGATACTGATTAGTGCTTTAGATTACGTCATGAGATTCAAGATCTTATTGACAATAAGGTGATAACACCTCTCGAAAAAACCAACGTCACTATAAATCCTCTCCCACCACATAACCAAGCCCCTCCTCCCCGGCAAATAAACCTCATCCACGCACTGGCCGTCCCTTATGACCCCAGTATATACATCACCCCCTCTCACCTACCTAAGCTGGCGTTGTTCATCCCTGAGAGCACAGACTTGTGCAAGATGAACGCGTCCTCACTCTAACCCGAACCCATGGTGGTGACAATGGAAGAGGAAGGGAGGTTAGCCTTGGTGGAGCATGCCAGTCCGTTGCCCGAGGGCTTTGAGGATTTGTCTAGAGAGACATATGACCCGAGCTACTATGTTGTGCCAATCAATCAAGCTAAGCCAGAAGTGGTGCTACCGACTGGGATAGAGTTCAGTGTAGTCCAAGAAGATGGACCAAGTCAGGGATTAGATGATCTGGCCGACCTAGAGGAGGATGTAGACAATTTGCAATTCTTTGATGAGCAAGATCAAGGAGACGTGCATATTAACTGGTTTGATCTGAATGGGTCAACAGAAAAGTATGGGTGGCTAAGTGATTAACCCGATATAGATGAGGGAACTGAATCGAAGCTTGAGGAATAGAAAGCGGGAATTGCTACCACGGCCAGAACGGCCAATAGAAAAGGGAAGTTACCGTAAAGCACTGGTAAAGAACAACAAGCTCAGGAACTGGGCATAGTTAGTATTGTAAATACAGAACAAGAATCCGCGCTGGAGCGGTTTGGGCAGGAAATGAGTGAAAGTAATCATAAAGTTGGAATAGCTCAACGCCCCGTGGGGAATGTTACTGCTAAGGGAACACTTAGGCCGAAACCGGACAATTGCTTGTCGGTTGCTGGAGGAATGTGGTGGGAAGACGATGATCTGCATCTTGCCCACACTGATGAAAAGGCCTTCCTGACAATACTTGGTATGTGGAGGAAGTCGACCACATGACAAGAAGTGGCCGATATTTCAAACCACCGCACTTGGACCAACCCAAGGCATTTGGGAAGGACAAAGAGGTAGAGAAACAGAAAGAAAAGCAGTTAGAAGAAGAGGCTGTACTGAAACAGTTGAAGAAGATTCATACTGATATTTCTATCTGGGGTGTGCACATGGCTTCGCGAGTGCACAGACAAGTTGTACTGTCGGCAATGGTTAAAACCAAGCTGTCTATTGAGACTACCCCGGAACAACTGGTGGGATTAGTCTTCCGAGGAGGCACTGCGCCAACTTTAACCTTTTCCGACAAGGAGTTACCACCAGAAGACTCTACACACAACAAACCTCTATACATATCCGTAGAGTGCCGGGAAAAGTGGGTGCCAGTCGTACTAGTCGACACCAGGTCAGCAATTAATGTTTGTCCATGCCACACGACTTATGCTATTGGCCTGAAACCGGCCGATTTTGTGCCTATAGCCCAAATGATCCGAGCGTATGACAATATAAGCAGAGAGGTGATGGGGACAATGCAAATCAAAGTGCAGGTTGGACCCGCGCAACAAGATATTGAATTTCATGTCTTCGATGTTCCAGGCACTTTCAACCTACTACTTGGGCGACCTTGGCTACACCAAATAGGAGCTGCCTCTTCCACCCTCCACCAAATGCTCAAATACCCCCATGGAAAAGGGGTGACCATAGTCTTCGGGAATTTATCTATACATCCTCCACTAGAGGTTACTACGCATGTACTGGAGATTGTGCATGGCGAAGAGGATGTCTTCCTTTCGGGGTTTACCTTGGCTGAGGCTGTAGACACCCCATTTTTGACCGACCTTAAGACTCAGACATCATCGATTGAGCGCTCGGTGATTGTGCATGTTGTGCTCGTTCTGAGGTTACGGAGTCTCGGTTGAGAGCCTTACCCCCGGACTTCGGGACTCTTTTGTGCTTTGCCTCAGTTTGCGAACCAGGTTCTGTTTTCTCTTCCCGAAGGGAGGGGGAGGTCTCGTAGACCATCTCTTAGTGGCCGTAGGCTACTTTTCGTGGTCGTAGACCACTGTTCCCGTTTGGAAACCAGTTTTCGGTTTTCAGAGCCGTTGGCCGTGCGCCTCGGTTCGGGACTGCTTAACTTTCTCCGTTTGCTCCGGTTTTTGGCACACACCTTGTTTCCTTTGTCTAGAGGGACATTGTGGCCCGGGAGACCACCTTCATGGTTGCACGCCACCTTCAATGCTTGACAGTCAGTTTTCGGGGCACCCGGCTGTGCGTTTTGGCCCCCGAACCCTCGTTTTGCATCCGTCTTGGTTCATTTTTGGCATGGACCCTATTTTCATTGTTTGGAAGGTGGTACAAGGGTGGGAGACTACCTTTTCTCTTGGAGACCACCTTTTCTCCCGCCGGCCGATTTTCTTGTTTGGAAGCTGGTCTCCTTGGTCTTTGAGCCACTTTTGACTGGTCTCCACCATACCACTAGCTTGCTTTTAGCTTGGAGACCACCCTGGGAGGTTGCCGACCACCTTGACCCTTTTGACCTAGTCAGCCGACCAGGGCAAGTGGTCGGCCGACCACCTAAACTGTTCAGCCTACTCCCCCTCTGTCTTGTCTCTGTGAGTTGTTGCCAGATGTGCCAGCTGGAAGGCACAGACTTGATCCTCCATACACGTGTATGGAGGATCTTCAAGCTTGGTTTTAAGCTTCTAGGAGAAGCTTTGAACCTCTTTGGCTATAAAGGAGGGCCTCTCCCTCATTAGCAAAGGTTCAGAAGTTGGTTTTGGGCATACACTATATCTCTCCCTTTGTCTCTATATTTTAGCTTCAAAGCTCCATAGTTCTTGCCCCTTTTGCATACCACCTCCTAGCACAACACCTCCACTATCAACCTAAGCATCTTGGAGCCCATTTTCAGAGGTTGAAGGCTTGCTGCTTTGGTCCTGAAGCTGCTGGTCCTTTTGGCTACAAGGGTAACACTCTATTTCCCTCTTTTTTGGCATTGTTCTGTTCCATCTCTTAGCCTAGTTTGCAAGCATATTTGGGCTTTGTCATAAACTGAAAAAATTCTTATTTTGAGCTTCTTAACATTTTTGTTTAGGTCATTTTTCTGTTGGGGGTCATCTACCCCCTTGCATGCTTGTTTTCAGCTTGTTTTGAGCCATGCACTTAGACCTTTGCATTGAGATTTGTTTGGCCTTCTAGCCACTAAAATCCAGTGGATTTTCAGTGGCTAGCATACTATTTTGAGAGCCAAAATTAGAGAGGGGTGACCCTCTCACCCCTTGTTTTGTTTTCTAGCATATTTGGCCTAACAAGGGAGCCTATACTTGCATGCTTCCTAGCCTCATTTCAGGCCCTTTTCAGTGAGTTTTAGGGCCTGCATAACCTCTTTCCAGAGCTGTTTTTGCCATATTAGGTGTCCTTCTTGCATGTGTAGAATAACCCTCTTCATAGCATATCAAAGGAGCCTATACTTGCATGCTTCCTAGCCTCATTTTAGGCCCTTTTCAGTGAGTTTTAGGGCCTTCATAACCTCTTTCTAGAGGTAGTTTTGTCATATTAGATGTCCATCTTGCTTGTGTAGAACAACCCTCTTCATGGCCTATCAAAGGAGCATCTCATTCTTGCATGCATAGACCATGTTTCAGTGAGTTTTTGGGCTTTATTTGGCATGTCATACCTCTGAATTTTGTTGGTTTAGTGGCCTCTTGAATTCTTAATATACTTGTAGTGTAAACCCTCTTCACTAGCTTGTATTGCATGTTGTTTTGGCCCTTGATTCTATCACTTTTTGGCCTTACCTTAACCTTATTTTGTGTATGTTTTGGACTTCCTTAGCACTATTTTCATGCCTCATGATTGAATGATGCATGCTATGCATGGTTGTAGTTCAATATCCATGCCTAGCCTTGAGTTTTGTAGCCTCTTGCATGCTTGAATAGAGGTGTTTGCATGTCTTGGCATCATTGTGCATGTTATTTCGGACCTCATACTTGTGCCATGTTCTCATGATTTCCACTCCTTAAGTGCATCTGAGAGTTGTTCTTGTTCGCCTCATTTATGGACCATTGCATGAGCTTCATTTCCAGGCATTTTGAGCCATCATTTTAGACCATTTTCCCACTATCTTGGACCTACATAGGGACTTTTTGGGGCTGGTTGGGTCATTTGAGCATTGCTTTGTGTACCTCTAGTGTAATGCACTTCACTAGTTTCTGTATCCGGGCCATCTAGCATGCGTTGTGTGAAGTGTTTGCATGATTCGGGACCCTTTCGTATGTCATTTCAGAGCTGGAAAATGTGTTGTTGTATGCTATATTACATGCTTGCCATGCCTTGGTAGAGTTGCACTTGGTGCCTCAATTTTGGTCCCTTGCATTTGTGCATGTTTGCATGAGTGTTGTTGCTTCATTTCATCATGTTTGGCCACTGATTTGAGTGTGGCTGAGGTCCACTCATATTGGTTTAAGTCCATCTTGCATTGTGTATGCCATATTATGTCATGTGCATTGAGTATGCCATTGATAGTTCATAGCATTGCGCATGCTAGTTGCACCTTTGCATATCACTCCTTACATGTTTGCGTGTCTTAGTTGCATTTCGCTTAGGATTGCATGCTAGTTGTTGCATTGTGTTTGCATGCCATGCCATTCTAGTTGTTGCATAGTGTTTGGAGTAGGGTTTAGTCCAAACACGGGAAACGAGGGACGTTTTGTACTCAAAGTGACGAAACGTGCTTCAATTCCCGGTCGCCGACACTCTTGACTATCCATGATAGAGTTGTTGGCTTTAGGTGTCCATTTGTGCATTCATTTAACATTGAGTCGTGCAAATCGACTCCTAGGCCATCATGCATAGAGATGCGTGAGTGGTGGCACGAGGATCGAGGACTACACTCCCTAGAGCTCATGCAATGACGGGGAGAGTGGTTGTGCATACATATGTTGAAAATACTTTGCCATGCCCCTTTCTTACTCTCTGTTGTAGCAAACTGGAAGCCAGCAGCAAAAACTGGTCAGCAGTATCCCTACAAGTTCCCATGGAGTTGTGCACAGTGTTCCGGGGTCAATTGTAAACAGAGGCAAATCGAGGCATCGCGATGGATTTCCCGACAAGGCGACTTGAGCATGCATGCATCTTTCATCATTCCGAACAGAGCTGAGGCAGTCTACTTCATGTAGCATTGCATGCTAGTTTACTCATTTTTTTAGTTAATTCGTTAATTAGCTAGTGTTGTGTAATAATTAGTTATTCATTTTGGTTGTGTAATATTTATTCAGACCCTCCGAGAGAGGGCCAACTGTTGTAATAAGTGTGCGTGTGTGTGTTGTATGTCTTCCAACCCCACGTCTTTCTTTTTATTTACCAGTTTATGATGGTTAGTTTTAGGGCATGTTTAAATTAGCATCTATATGTTCGCATGCTTGCATTCATTCATCTGTATTGCATGCACCGGGCTCGGCGCATCATGCTAACTGCATTGTATTTCAATTCCAAGTTGAATACATGTATCGATTGTTGCATCTCATATGCCATCTTAGAATAGCCGAGCCTATCTTAGTTGCATTCTTGCATGTTTTGCATTAGGCATCTCAGCATAGTTAGGATTCATGCATGTTTTCTAATTAGCTTCTTTCTTTGGCTTGGAGTACTCGGTAAGTGTTTATGCTTTAGCATCCTTGCATGTGTGTGAGTGATTGCCATGATAGCATGCTTACCATGAGGCTATGTGCTTATGTGATATAACTACCTGAATGCCTGTGGGTGAAGGTTAGGTTGCTTGAGTTGGAATAATTCGTCGAAACCTGTGTTTTAGCCTACTTGCGAGTAGCAAACTTCAATCCATTTTCAAAACAAACGGATATGCGACGCTTTGTTCCAACTTAGGCAATCCAGTCTATATTTGTATGTTGTGCGCATCACATAGTAATTCTAGGCTAATAAACCGGAATAAGAGCACATGTGTTTTCAAAAACTCGATATCATGTTTAGTAGTGGCCGATCTTTGATCGGGTGAGCGGGGGTGCTCATGAAATGACCTTCCCTAATCGTACCCAAGTTCCCGAGCCGAGGCAACTTTGGTGATGACGGACACGTGGCCTTAGGCACGAGTCAGGGTTTCCTAAATTCCCCAAAAACAAAATATTTAGGTGGCGACTCTGTATCTGGCAAAGCAGTCCATGTTTGGCACTTCTTTCTAAAAATCTATTTTTCAAAATGATTTGCCGGATTTGGACTCTTTGGTGATTTATCGGTCTTGCATTGCACTTTGCGGGATTAGATTCAGAACCATGACATTTGAGTCCGAACTGTAGTAAGCCCAATGAACAAAACGGGATTTTCCCGGGACGTTCGGGACGTCTACAAAGGCCCGAGTATTACAGAATATCTTGGCTGTCAATGAGAGCCTATACGTTAGTGCCCAATCTGTATATCTCATGAACAAGTTGCAGCACTTGCCTGGAATGGGATTAGGCAAAAGTAGTCGGAAAGGCATTGTTGCATTGGCCAATGTGCCACATAAGCCTCATGCCTTTGGCCTTGGCTATAAGCCTACAAAAGAAGACTGGGTGAGGAAGGGGAAAGAAATGGTCGAAAGAGCCAGAGGAAAGCAAAGTGGGAAGCAATACGAGTTTGTGCACCGACCAATCCAGGGAACTCTGACTGGCTATGTTCTTCGAGAGGGGGAAGACTTCCCATTCTGTGATTTCTCTAAACCTTGGTTCAACTCTGAGAAGCAGCGGGTTCTCGGCTTTGAGATTTTCTTCGACTTGTAGCTGTAAGAGAGCGACATAGAGGAACAGGCTAAACTAATTGCTGAGGTTGCAAAGAGCACAGAAAGTGATTCTAACAGTAGTGAACTTGAGGTAGGAGCAGCACTGGTGTGTCTCTTTTTGGATCCTCAAATCAACCCAGAGAGCTTGGGGGATGACCTAATCGTTTCCATGATCGGAGACCAATCAGGTGTGGATCCTTCCGGTAGTATCTTGGATGCATCTGACACACCATCCCTCATTTGGCAGCTGGAGGAGGGCTTCCTGTCCAGTAGCTCTGAGTCAGGTAGTGAACCAGAATCTGATTCCACAGAGTTTGTGGAGTCGGAGTCAGATTCCGATTCGTCTATGTCCGGTATTCCTAGGGTTGATAACCCGAATGTCGAGGTTTTGTCTAGGTCATCTTTTTCCTTTTCTTTTGAGTCAGTTATAACCGAGGAACTGGATGAACTGGACTTTGTGAATGAGAATGCGACTGTAGGTTTTGAGTACTTCTCTATGCCACTCGTACATTGCATTGATCACGACTTTCAAAATTTTAGTGAAAACGATGAGGAAGGAATTCCTCTGGTTTTGAAACATTTGATTGATCAAGAGGAGGAGAGGTTTGTAAAACCACTTGTTGATGACATCATTCTAATTAATGTGGGTATTGAGAAGGATCCGCGTCTGGTCCAGATCGGGTCCACGTTGTCTTTAGAGGAATGCGAGTGCTTAGTCGCTTTATTAAAAGATTTCAAAGGTGTTTTCGCGTGGTCCTACGAAGACATGCCTAGAATCAATCCTAAAATTATGCAGAATCGGATCCCTCTTGACCCCGAGGCCCAACCCGTCAAGCAGAAGCTATGGAGAATACGCCCAGATTGGGCTTTGAAGATTAAGGAAGAGGTCACCAAGCAAATAGATGCAGGGTTTTTCCTAGTATTTGAGTATCCGACTTGGTTAGCCAACATTGTTCCGGTGCCAAAGAAAGATGGCAGAATTCGGGTGTGTGTGGATTTCAGAGATCTGTACAAAGCTAGTCCGAAGGACGACTTTCCTCTACCGCACATCGATGAGTTGGTGGACTTCACCGTAGGCCATGCGTTGCTCTCTTTCATGGATGGATTTTTCGAGTATAACCAGATTCTGATGGCACCCGAGGATAGAGAGAAGACTGCCTTCACCACGCCGTGGGGAACCTACTACTACAGGGTGATGCCGTTTGGATTGAAGAATGCTGGGGCTATCTATCAACGGGCTGCAACCACAATTCTACATGATATGATCCACAAAAAGGTCAAGGTGTATGTGGACGACATGATTGTCAATTCCAAGGAAAGAGAGGGCCACTACACTACCTTGAAGAAATTATTCCAACGGATCAGAGAATATCGGTTGATGCTAAATCCACAGAAGTGCACTTTTGGCGTAATAGCAGGGAAAATGCTGGGTTTCTTGATCACACAGAGAGGCATCGAGGTAGATCCTTCCAAAATCAAGGCCATCCTAGAAATGCCACCACCAATGACTGAAAAGGAGGTGCGAGGCTTTCTGGGTAAAGTGCAATTCATAAGGCGGTTTATTTCTAAATTAACCTTGACTTGTGAACCACTATTTGGTCTACTGAAGATAGGAAAAAAATTCCAATGGGATGACTGATGTCAGTTTGCTTTTGAGAAGATCAAGCAGTACCTTCAAAACCCGCCAGTGTTGTCGCCGCCAGAGCCGGGGAAGCCGTTGATTTTGTATCTGTCAGTAACAGACACGACGATAGGATGCATGCTTACTTAGGAATCTGAAGATAGAGTGGAGAAAGCCATCTATTACCTGAGTAAGAAAATGCTGGACTATGAGACTCGTTACACTCCGCTGGAGAAGGCATGCTTAGCTTTGGTATGGGCTACCAGGAAGTTGAGGCACTACCTATTAGCTCACTCCGTAATTCTGGTTTCGAGATTAGATCTTATCACATATCTCTTCGAGAAACTAGCGCTTACGGGTAGGCTAGCCCGTTGGTTGCTTCTTCTCTCCGAATTTGATTTGAAGTATGTCACTCGCAAGTCTGTCAAGGGGAGAGTGGTAGCTAAGTTCCTGGTAGATCACCCAGTGGAAGGGAATGGAGCGGTAGAATACCTATTCCCGAATAAAGCTATTCTGCAGGTCAAGAAAGAGATTTGGACAATGTACTTTGACGGAGCGTCTAACCAGTATGGTTATGGAATAGGGGTGTTGCTGATAGCACCCGACAATTCCCATATACCCAAACTTCGGTTCAAAGTATCCAAGAGCGAAGCAGAATACGAGGTGTGTATCATTGGTTTGGAAGCTGCCCTGGAACTAGGGGCAAAAAGTTGGACGTCATTGGGGACTCGAACCTAGTTGTGTCTCAAGCAAAAGGAGACTGGAAGGTCAAAGAAGAAAAGATGAAGATCTATCACCAGACCTTGGACGTTCTGATTCCTAGGTTTGAGAAGCTAACCTTCACTCATCTACTAAGAGAGAACAATAGGTTCGCTGACGCTTTATCAACTTTATCTTCCGTGATAGACATCCTATTTGGAGTCCGGATGCGTCCGATCCTTATTGAATAGAGATATACACCGGTCTACGAGTTAATCACCGTAATAGATGAAGTGCAAGATCAAAACACCTGGTATTATGATATCTGGAAATTCTTGGAAAATGAGGTTTATCCACTAGGGGCAAATGCCAAAGATAAGAGGGCAATACGGCGGATAGCCGTTCAATTTATCATCTGCAAGGGTAAGTTATCTAAGAGGGGTCATCTGGGAATGCACAAGCTGTGTGTTGATGTAGAAGAGTCGAAACGCCTAATGGAGGCCATCCATGGGGGAGAGTGTGGAGGACACATGAGCGGAGTAATGCTAGCCCGAAAAATTCTCCGGCAAGGTTACTATTGGTCTACCATGGAGGAGGATTGTATTGGTTTTGTTCGGCGATGCCACAAATGCCAAATCCATGCAAATCGCATGAATATCATACCGTCGAAGCTATACAATATGACTTCACCATGGCCTTTCTCAGTCTGGGAAATCGATGTCATTGGGGCAGTTACACCGAAAGGGTCAAATGGGGATGAGTATATTCTGGTGGCAATTGATTATTTCACGAAGTGGGTGGAAGCTCAGTCTTATGCAGTGTTGAAAGCAGTGCATGTGGCTAAGTTCATCCGCAACAACATTATTTTCCATTATGGAGTCCCAAACGAGATCATTTCAGACAATGGCTCCCATTTTAAGAAAGAAGTGATCGGCTTGTTAGAGAAATACAACGTGAGTTTTCATAAGTCATCTACATATCGGCTGCAAATCAACGGAGCTGTTGAGGCTGCCAACAAGAACATCAAGCACATTTTGCAAAAAATGGTTGAGACCTACAGAGACTAGCCAGACAAATTGCCATTTGCTCTATGGGGCTATAGATCTTCAATTCAGACATTTACTAGGGCAACTCCGTACTCTCTTGTTTATGGGATGGAAGCTGTTCTGCCGATTGAACTAGAGGTTCCGTTGCTGCGAGTTATGGCTGAGTGCCAGATTGTAGAAGCGGATTGGCAGCAGAGCAGGTTCGAGGAACTAATGTTGTTTGATAAGAGGAGGCTGAAAGCACTGTACCATGTCTAGGGTTATCGACGTAGGATTGCTAGGGCTTTTAACATGAAAGTTAAGTCTCGGAATCTTAAGGAAATGGATTTGGTGCTGAAAGACAACCGAGCTCCCATCTATGACTCGAGGGGCAAGTTCAGACCTAATTGGACTGGTCCTTACATTATCAAAACCATTTGGTCGGGTGGAGCTGTTATTCTTATGGACCTGGATGACCTAGAATTTTCCCAACCAATAAACATGGACAAGTTGAAGAAATATTACCCCTGAGAGGCTCGCTAGGCCGAAAACCCGGAAGGGCGACCTAGGAAAAAGTTAGAGTACAAAAAAATTAGAAAAAAGAAAAACTGAGCTCGCAAGGTTGAAAACCAAGAAATGACGGCCTTGGCAAAAGTTAGAGCGCAAAAGGAGAGTGTTAATACCTGAGCGAACGAGCACCGAACTACGTAAGGCCTGATTCCCATCTTCGGGATACATAGGCAACTTCATTCTCAAGTCCGGCAGTAAACACCACTAAATCGACTGTGTCCATATGTTTGATCAAGGCGTCCTTGCCTGTTCGTTATTTGAAAGATCGGTTGTGATCCTTACCCTGAGAGAAGAGCTGATTACAGTGCTGAGCAGTGCTATTCAGTCTAGGGGAAAATTTTCATTTATGGATGCGGGGTTGTACATCTCGAGGATAGATTCCATGTGTATCAAGTTGTGATCCTTATCGAAAATGGTTTTGAAAAGTTTTGATAAAAGTTGATTTTGTTCAAATTAATCTTTTTACAACTTAGACTATTTTTGGACCAAAAGGAAAATTTTCAGTGCCCACAACTTCAATTTCATTGATTTTAATACAAAGTTCTCTAACTCTCAATACCAATCAAAGTTGCTTTTATTACATTCAACAAGAAAACTTGAAAAGTTAAATCAAAGCAATAAACTTGGGGTATAGATGAGTCAGGTGTTCTTGCGTCCCCTTCCTACACTTGTGGAAGCTTCCGATGCTAAAGTATGCCCAGTCTATGCTTCTTCATCAAGCTAAGCTAGGCATTCGCCAGAAAGTGCATAGTTGAAACTAGGAAAAAAAGCCAAAAGTTCTCTCATCCTCCAAGTAGTGGGATATCGAGCTAGTTGTGAACCTCAGATTGGGAACGAAACCGGGTACTCTACTCCCTCTTCCGGGCAAGTCTGGTCATGTCTGAACTGACGCTTGAACAGGAAAGAAAAGTAGAACACGCAGTGTGTCAGGCCAATCAGTTGAATATCAGGTTGCCGAGCCATGCTGTAGCTCATCTCGGGCAGATCAAACCAGGGGCAATGCCAAGCAATGTCGGCAGCAGACCTGTTACACATCCAATGGCACCACTATCCCTCGTTCGGGAAATCAACTATCCGTTGGCGAAAGAAATAGCCTCGAGCTGAATATGCAGGGCAAGAGTTCACTACCTTCAACCTGTCCATGAGCCATATCTGGGGAGGGATGAAAGAAAAGAGAGATTAAAGAATAAAGAGGTGTATGTTGAGAGAAAAAGTGAGAAAGGGCTTTGAGAGAAAAATAGAGCATGAGTGCCGAGTAATGTGAGAAACACATGTGAGAAATGGTGGGAAACATTACCTGAAGAAATAATGGACTTCCTGCAAATTTGTTTGTCTCTCGCTGATGAAAGGCGTCTAATCCCATCAAAGTCTCGGCCAGCACCAAGCCAATGCAACTCTTGCCCTCTTTCAAGCTTTGTCCCACTTCAACTAGCCAAATGCTAGACTCGCCGAAACTAGGGGCAAGAAGGAAATGTGCTAACATGCACAAACCAAGGGCATGTTGTCAAAAACTTCACAAAAGAAGATCATCTCGGTCACTAGCATCAGAACTGGAGATATTCAAACTGGGGATATTCAGCTCTCCGTTGTGAACCAAGGATCGGGCATTGTGTAAAGTGAGCCCATACATCCTTCCCAAAGCTTGGATGTGACCAAAACGGGGTTGAGGCAAGATTTTCTCATCGCCCCGGGACTCCATAAGCACTTGAAATTCTTCGATTGTCGGGCATATCTCTTGTTCCCCGAAGCTAAAGACATGTGTAATTGGGTTCCAATATCTAGCCGCAGCATGTAGGAACAAAAAACAAAGCGAAAAACGACTTAGCGGGAATAGTGCATTTACGCCGAAACCCTAGAAATTCAGCTTTTCCAAGCCATCTAAAGTTGCAATCCAATTCGAGAGTTTTTTGGTGAAGAATGGCTCCATTTGTGAAGAGTTTGCAGCTAAAATAAAGAAAACACGAAGTCTGAACCTTTTGTAAAAGATAAGGCAGTACGTGGAAGCCAGGTGTCAACATTCTAGAAGTTCCTCACATTGGTGCCCGACCGGCCACTAGTGATGCCCGACAGACCACCTTGGTAGTCAACCGGCCACCACTGGTGGCCGACAGCCCTTTTTGCAGACCTACTATCCATCTTTGTGTTAAGAGTGCTGAGAACCTTTGTTTTGTTCTACTCTTTGTATATGTTAAGGCCCTATTTTGAGTCCTTTTAGTTTTAGCAAGTTTGCTGTGTTGTATTTAAGTTGTTTATTGAACTGTTTTGTTTATCGAGTTGTTTATCAAGTCGTTTTGTTATATATCGAATTGCTCTGTTGTTTATCGAGTTGTTGTTATTTTGATTATCAAGTTGTATTACTTTGTTTATTTTAGTTGTTAGTCGATTCGTTACCTGATTCAAACTGTTGTGACAATACAAGTATTCGATTTTCAATGTCAAATTCAATCTCATTTTCATGCAATGCGGTGCACATGATGCAAAATACAACACTTTTTCAAAAAGCTTGGTTTTCATTCCGATCATGGTTGTTTTTACAAAAAGTGCAGTACAAGTTTTTAAAGAAAACAAAAACTTGTCTGAAGCTGTACAAAGTGCTAACACTACTAACAAAAGAAACTAAGCAAAAATACAGATAGATTAGTGCCAGCTATCTTACGCTCGTTAGGCCCTCTTCATCCTCTTCTTGGGTGGGGACTTAAAGTTGTCTCCGTCTGCACCGCTGTCTGAACCGGATGCCGAACTGGAACCGGAGTCATCGCTGCTCTCTGCCTCAAAACCTGGCTCAGCAACATCGCCACTAGCAGAACCCGAGCCGACATCATCGTCTCCACTCTCGGATGACTCAGCATACTAACTCGCTGCCTCGTTGGCCTCACTGGTCTCAGTATCATCCTCGCTCAGAATAGGCTCTGAAGGGCCACTCTCAGCTCGGGCACTCCTAGCTCGGCCTCGGCTGCGTGCTGGAGCCTATCTCTCTCTCTCTCCTTGCTGCCAGAAGGGGTACTGATGGTCCTGGTGCTGCTGGTGCTACTGCTGGTGCTGTCGGTATAGGCGGGACCTAAAAAGACAGTTGTCATATGTCAGCCACAGTATGTGTATCAGATGCAAGTATGGTGTGCATAATGAGTATCTACAGAGGTCAGGTACAATGTATGAATTCAGATGCAGTGTATCCGTGCAGTGTGGGGAAATTTTCAATTGAAACGTCAGTTTCAGTGTGTTAGTGGAAATTTGGTGACTGGAATGCAATAAAACTAAAGAAATAACCTCAATGCCATGGAAGTCGAGCAGTGCCTCCCTCCTCAATATCATGCCCTCGAATGAGGCTAACAGCTCTAGCAGATCCTCGGTGTATCCAGGAGGTGCCTACAAATACATTGGAAATGATCAATGTCCAGAAGGAACAAATATCAGAAAGGAATGAGAAAACTAAAGAATGAGGTACATACCAGTGGTGCATCAGGAGCTCTAACGTATATGTGTCCCGCTGCGGCAGGCTCAATCGGGATCTGATATGCCTCCCCAGTATACCACCAACATGTGAGTGCAGTAGGCAGCTCTGGCCAGCCGGCCCTCTGCCTCGTCTGTGTGGCCCCTCTGCCACGTGCCCCGGTCGCCCTGGGTACTATGGCTCTCTCTTTCTCGCAACTGGAGCTCTCATCCTCTCACCTTCACGAATGCCAGTTAAAGGAGGCATGAGGTGTGTCTCGATGAATGTAGCATAATTACCCTTCCCTAAGAAGTAGTTGGCATCCAAGCCTCTGGTAAACTGGATCATCTCCTGGGAGGTGAGCTCCTCTGTAGCTCTCATAGATGGTAGAGGCGCCATAGGAAGTATCGGCTGCGGTAAGCCCAAGGTTTGGCGTACAAAATGCTCGCTTAAAAACTAGGCCCAACAAACTGGACCCTCAAATAGAAGCCGGAAACGAGTGGGCCCCCGGGCTCCAGCAAACTGGTTCCTGACTCCCTCAGGCATTGTCACCCAAGGTTGCCATGTGATCTGTAAATAGAGAATGTACAGCTTGTTAGTTGCTATTGGAATATTGCATTATAAATCAGAGCTGAAGAAGAATGAAAATAATAGTGAATTTTGAGTTACCTCTACTGCAGTCACAGTGTCGAAGTAACGGTGGAAGAATGGAAAAGTCTCTCGCATCCTCCGCAGGCATCTCCCATCATACCGGTGAGAGTACGACACGACAGGAGGCATCTCTACCTCTGGCTCTAGGGCAAGGGCCGGGAAGTAGGCATATACCCAAAGTTGCAAAAAGAAAAGGGCCATATTGAGTGTACAGTAAAACACAGGGAATGCAGAAAGTAGAATATGTGTACAATGTCCAGAGAATGCAGAAAGCAATGTGTGCAGTGTACAAAAAGTACAAGTGTGAATGCAGAAAGCAGAATGTGTAGTGCAAAAAGTACAAGTGCAAAGTAGAAAGTACGGCAGGAAATGCAAAGCAAAAAAGATAAAGCATACCTCCCAGGCTCTCCAGTAGCAAGTGACCCTGTTCCCACTGCTGCGGGAAGTCGAACTCATATATCCATATAATGTGGCAAGGCCAGCACCGCCCCAGTCATAAACACGGACCTGAGACAAGTCCACCAGTGTACTCAAGAGACATAATCCAACAGTGTTCACTCTGTCTGCGAACAAAGTGGTGCCAAAGAGGAACATCAAGAAGCCTCGAGCGTAATGCTCGGTCTCCTCTAGGGTCACGAGCTCTCTCTCTCGAAACTGCTCTACAAACCAGCTGTACCGAACCATTCCCGATCGGAAGATAGGCGAGTGTGCTCCTAGCAGGTAGATCGATGCCACCTCTTACTCACCCATGTCTGTGTCATAAGGGATTGGACAACCCCCTACCTCTATGCCAGTGAGTGTAGAGAAATCACATAGAGTCATCGTCATCTCTCCTGTGGTAGAGAAGTGGAAAGAGTTGGTGGTATCGTACCACCTCTCTACTAATGCTCCAAGTAGAGGTCGCCTCGCTATGAGGCGTGATAGCCCCATGCAGAACAAGCCGAAGCCGGCCTCATCAACAATGTGGCGGACACTATCGGGGAGCTCCATATACCACTCCCTAGTTTATGTGGCTCCATAACCTCTGATAGAGTGGGTGTCCCCCTATGATCAAAACGAGCAAGTGACAAGGTAGTGTAAGAAATATAGTGCGAGAGTGTGGTTTAAGCAAGAAATGCAAGGTACAGTGAAGAAAACATGAGAATACAGTGTACACCTTGGTGGCGCCGTAAGATAAATGGGAGGTCGGCTCTCATAGTAAGAGGTCCTCTGGTGCGCTTCGCTTAAACCCTTTGAAATGCCGGACACTCTCAGGTGGTAGCACATATGTCTGAGGATCATATGTCATCGGGTCGAAGGGTCGGACCTTGGATAGTAGTAGCATAGGTTCGGGCTCTGCCTCTATCTCTGGGGAAAATTGAGGTGGAATCTCTAGTGAAGCTCCATCGTGAGGAACGTCGTCTGCCATCTAGAAAGAAGATGAGAAAAGTGGCTGAAAATGAGGAAAATGGATGGAAAATGCCAAAAGTCAACTCAAGTCAACCCTAAGAGAGAGAAAAAGGGAAGAAAAAGTCAAAGCCTAGGAAAAGGCACAGAACCCAAGAAGAACTCAAGGGAAACAAGCCTCAAGTGGTGAAACTCCAAGAAAAAACACCGAAATCGAATTTCAATCGATTCAAAACGGAGTATACAAAGAGGATTTAGCGAATCAAACGTCTGTGGGGCATTGGAAAACACATATAAAGTTCAGATCTAGAGAGGGACAGTGTCTAGAGAGAAGGAGGAAGGATTTTCGATCATGGAGATGAGTGGAAATGAAGTATGGGTGAGTATACTTAAAGGCCCGAGGTGAAAAGACCAAAATGGGCTTGAATTGCCATCGGTGACCGGCCACCAATGGTGGCCGACAGGCCACATTGGTGGCCACAGTGCTTAGGGGTGGCCGCAGGTGGCCAACACCCTCCTCTGGTGGCCGACCAGTGCCCAGTGCTTCCCCTTTGTGTCTTGATGCTGTTTTGTGTCTTCCTTTCTCAAGAAGTGCAAGGAAAATTCACTTTTAAGTGCGAATTGCCTCTGTGGAAGCTCCAAACTGTGTCTTCAGTACATGATGTTCATTGCTAGTCAACACGGACGAGGTGTATCCTTTTAAAACACATTGCAACTCTTCCGAGAGGTAAATCGGAAGTTGCGACTGAGTTGGTTTTATCAAATATTCTTTTGTCTGTGCATGGAACGCGCATCTCTTTGTCGTTGCATGGAATGTGCATCTCACATATACTATTGCATAGAATGTGCATTCTGTTACATAGAACATGTTGTTAATCATGCATTTCATACTATTGATCGTGCATAGAACATGTATTTTGTACCGTTGCATTGAACAAGCATTCCAATGTGGCATAGAACATGCTCCAGCTCTTGTCGCATAGAATACGCTTTTGTTTTGTTTCTCGTATGTTTTGCATAGAACATTCCATTACATGTATCTTGGTTATTTGTCTTTTATAGAATATGCATTCTTACTGCACTGTACCTGTTAAGTTTCTTTCTTATGCAGGCAAACGATATTGTATGTACGGTTCATTCAAAAATGTTCTAGATGGAATCACTTGTACCCTTTGAACCGTCCTCCGGTTAAAAAAATTTGTGTGTGTCCTGATGTTTATCACATCTTTCGGTCACCGTCCTTCGGTTAAAACCATTTGTGTGCGTCCTGATGTTTATCACCTCTTTCGGTCACCGTTCTTCAGTTAAAAACATTTGTGTGCGTCCTGATGTTTATCACCTCTTTCGGTCACCATCCTTCGGTTAAAAACATTTGTGTGTGTTCTGATGTTTATCACCTCTTTCGGTCACCGTCCTTCAGTTAAAACATTTGTGTATGTGTCCTGATGTTTATCACCTCTTTCAATCGCTGCCCTTCGGTTAAAAACATTTGTATGTGTCCTGATGTTTATCACCTCTTTCGGTCACCGTCCTCTAGTTAAAAACATTTGTGTGTGTCCTGATGTTTATACCCTCCTTCGGTCATTGCCCTCCAGTTAAAAACATTTGTGTGTGTCCTGATGTTTATACCCTCTTTCGGTCACCGCCCCCCAGTTAAAAGCATTCGGGTGCGCCCCGGTGTATACACCCCCTTTCTTTCCTTCCGTGTGCAACACATTAGGATCTCGGTTGAGACCTCGGGTGCACCCAATGGCTGCTCTTCATCTTTCCTGCATGTCGCTTAGTTAAGCTTGCATAATTTTCTTACATCCTTTTTGTATGAAATATGGTTCGGTCTGTCATTTCCACGCGTGGCATGTTTGCTTACTCTTTATGATTGAGATTGTTGTACCTTATTTCAGCTTGCTTGCATCGTATTTGCATTCAAATGTTTCATTACAGCCTCATTGCATAATCATAAGATATTTTCTTGCATTGTGCATATCATTTGCATCTTGCCCCAGAACTACGTTGCTTTGATTCCTTGCAAAGGAATACATAGGCAGCCTGCTGGCATAACCGTTTTTGTCTTGTTCATTTGTTTGTCCAAGTCTTCGGCCTTGTCAAAAATGGGTCGTCTCTAGGCTTTGACATTCACTCCCGTCATTTCATGACTTCCGAGTTCTGTCAAAGAGGGGCAACTGTAGACACCCCATTTTTGACCGTCCTCAAGACTCAGGCGTCATTGCTTGTGCACTCGATGATTGTGATTGCATGTGTTTGTTTTGAGTGCTCGAAGTTCTTGGTGGAGTGCCCTGCCTTTGAGCCTTGAAACCTTAACTGTTTTGTGCCTTGTTTTGGACAAAAGCCTTGTTGTTTCTTGCTTGGACCTTTTGGTGACCTGTCGGCCACCACCATAGTTTGTCAGCCATGGATGATGGTTGTCGGCCAAGGGTGTGGCTGGTCGGCTACCAGTGGTGGCCGACGGCCACCAATGCCTTTTTCTAGATATTTGTTGACAGCTATGCCAGCTGTTAGCACAATGAGCTGCATCTCCCTACACGCGTATGGTGGGATGTTTCCAAGCTTAGGGAGTGTTTTTCTATAAATGTGGGGGTTCCTCCCCCATTTTGAGAGGTTAGCAATTTTGGAACAAAATTCTCTCTCTCTCTCTCTCTCTCTTACAATTTTGTGCTTTGTAGTTAGTTTTCTCTACACTTTTCCATACACTACCTTGATCAAAGTTACTTCTCTTTGAGCTGAGGTTCCTTGAGACTTGTTTTGAGCTCTAGGAAGTGGTTTTAGCTTGGATTTGTGCCTAGAGTTGCTCTTTGCTTCAAGAGCCACCATCAGTGGCCGACCGACCATTATTGGTAGCCGACCGGCCCCTAGTCCCCCTTGTCGGCCATCAATGATTTTTGTACAGTGTGTTCCTAAGGTGGAGCAGAGGTGTGCTGGAAGTTGGCACAATTTTCAGTGATCATATGTGCAAACAGAGGCTTGCAACAGCAAGGCAGTGGCTTTTTCGAGTGAAAGATCAAGCATGCATGCATTCCTCGTTTCCCGGGATTAGCTAGTTAGTTTAATTAGCGTTAGATCAAGCATGTGTTGTAATTAATTAGTTGTAGCTAATTAAGTGTTTTCAATAATTAGTTAGTTTAACTAGTTATTCATTTTCGGTTTGTAATAATTAATTAGCTAGAAGTAGTTAATTAATTCGGTTTATAATAATTAGTTAGCTTAATTAGCGTAGCTAGTTATTTAGTTTATTCATTCGGACCCTCCTTCACGAGGGTGTAATGTTGTAATAAGTGTGTGTGCTTGTGTGTATGTCTTCCAACCCCATGTCTTTTTCTCTTTTATTTAATCACTTTCGATGGTTAGATTAGGGATCATATTTCAATTAACATATCACATGCTTGTATCCATTCATTTGTCTTGCATGCACCGAGGCTCGGCGCATCATCAAACTGCATTGTCATTTCAATGATTCTTTGAATACGTGTTTAATCACATGTTGTTCAAATCGATTCATATGTCATATTAGTAGCCGAGCCGATTAATTGTATATTGCATGTGTTGCATTAGGCATCTTGTATAGTTAGGATCATGCATCTTTCTAACTAGTTTCTATTTTGGCTTAGAGTACTCAGTAAGTCTTTATGCTTTAGCATCCTCGCATGAGTGTGATTGCCATGTTGCCATGATTAGCATGCTTGCCATGAGGCTACGTGCTTAAATGCTAAACTGCATGAATGCCTGTGGATGAAGGCTTGTTGTTTGAATTGGAACGATTCAACAAATATAAATTTTAAGCCCACTTTGTTAAGTTGCAAATCATGTTTTAAGCCCACTATGTTTGGTGGCAAATCCGCATTTTTAAGCCCACTTGAGGTGGAAAATTCAAACAATTTTCGCAAACAAACATGAGTTGAATTGTTCCAAATTGAGCAAACTAGTCTATACTTGCTTGTGCGCATCACATAGTAAAGCTAGTCTAATAACCGGAACAAGAACACATAATGTTTATAAAACATCATATCATGATTAGTAGAGGCCGATCTTTGATCGGGCGAGCGGGGGTGCTCATTTTAGGACCTTCCCCTCTCGTACCTAAGTTCCCGAGCCGAGGCAACTTTGGTGATGACGGACATGTGGCCTTCGGCATGAGTCAAGGTTTCCTAAATTTCCCTAAAAATAAAATATTTAGGTGGCGACTCTGTATCTAGCAAAGCAGTCCAATTTTGGCATTTTTTGATTTAAAATCGATTTTCTGAAAAGGTTTGTGGATTTAGACTCTTTGGTATTTATTGGTTTCACATTGCACTTGTGAGACTAGATTCAGAACTGTGGGAGTCCGAACTATGAGGCCTTCTTTTCAAACCTTTCCGAAAGGCGGGGCACGGAAAAAGGCGAGTCCACACCCATCTATCAACTGGTTTGGGGATATCAACACCATCAATGGTGACAACAGGTTCACTCCACCCATAGATCACATAGTGCCAAACTTTCTCATCAATAGATTTCAAAAATACCCTCATACGAGCTTTACAATCAAGTAACGGAGGTCTATGGGTCGAGTTACCTCCACGAATTGAATCCATATCACAAATCACACACAATCACACTCCTATAGTTTTGATAAAATCAAAGAGTGACATACTCTGATACTAACTAAAAAACCTAAGTGATTCATGATTCAGATCAGAATTAATTACAACAACTCCAAAACAATTAAAACTAACAATCTAAATCATCTAGCACATACAAAAGTGATTTAGATTGTTGCTTCAAAATCAATAAATCGAGACAACCGATTTTTACGTGGAAAAACCACAATTGGAGCACCTCCGATTGTGTTTAAAAAATCACGGGCGAAATGCCACTAATAAATCCACTATGAAAGAAAGAAGAATACAAATTTACCAAACAAATTACCCAAACTCTGTCAATTTGTCTTCAACAATCTGTATCTCTTTCACCCCCCATTCGTCTCGCAATTGATCAGCTTCATGTCGTATCCACAACATCCATGTCGAATCAACAACCACGAGCAGTTACAAACTCCTTTGAAGACTCCACGCTTGAATCTCCAGAATCCACCGAAGAAGGACACTCTTGTATGTTGAACAATCAATGAACTCTTTGATGTATACTTGTCAAACCATGCGTTTAATACTCAAACAAACATCAAAGAAACTAGCACAGTTGCACCAGAAGAAAACCTTAATTCCCTCAAAGAAGATCTAAAAGTCGTGACCTAAAAACTGACTGAAACACAGCTTTATAGCAAATAGATACGTGATCCCTGCTCGAGCACAGGAATGGCCACTCGAGCAGTGTCACTAAAATGCGTGTTCCTAACAAGGGTCTACGCTCGAGTGCTGGAAAGTATGCTCGAGCGTAAAAACACACCTCCCAGTACTTTTGCAGACAAGCCAAACTACTAAGACTGTGAGATTGCCGCTCGAGCGGGAAGACCAAAAAGTAAGGAAAAAATACAACATGACTAATCCAAGTTTGTTCATGGAATTGGCAACAAGTAGGGACCTAACACATTTCATATTACAATTCATGTATACTTTCCTAGGATCTACCTATGCTTGCCAACAGGTTTGAAGACTTTGTCTTCCCTAGCTCCATGTACTCCTTGTATAATTGCTAAGTTTTCTCTCATAACAATTCTTTATATTTTGGGTAATGCGTTTCTTTATTTGCTTGTGTTAAATGAATCCAAGCTATAAGATTCTCATTTGTTGACCAGTAATATTAATATTTTGTTTACTATTTCATGTATGTATATATAATATAAAAAAAATATATAAGGAACTCATATGGTGTTTGATTATAACTTTTCTTTTATGACTGAAGAACTCTTTTTTTTTTTTAATTATAACTGAATGAAATTTAGTTATGATATTTGTAATAAGTAAAATCATAAATGTTATAATTTGCATATGATATAGACTATTTTAAAAGTATGTATCATAACATTACCTAACTTTTTAACATGTTTGAAGAATAATTTACATTGCTACATCCATTTAAGGCTTAATAGTAGCGCCAGTGGCACATTTCTTAAAATAAAAATTAAAAAATATTCTAAAAAAGAGAGAGCAAGAGAGGGAGAGAAGGAGAAGAAAATGTAACTACATCTAGGGGTCATTAATGAGATGAATCAAGCCTACCTAACCTACAACTAATGATTTCAAATCCCATATATGTGCTGAATCTCCTGAGCTTTGACCAGTCAATGAGTTGGACTTGTTTAAAAAACTGAAACTACATCTCTCTCTTCTTGAAATCTCCATCTATCTGATATATCTATGAACATGGCAAGTGGGTCAACTGTGTAGAGGACCTTTTTTTTCTTTTCTTTAATATTTTCTATGAGGTAGTTGGGAACCACTCTCTCCTAAAGAATTCATGGTTTGATTTATTCAACTATGTTATTTTTTGAAGTTCTCCTCTATGTTATTGTCTTATTAGAAATTTAGATTGACTAAGTGTCTATAATAAACAATGGTGTGATTAGTTCTAGAAAATGTTGATTCCTTTGGTGATTAACTGCAGTGTTAGGTGTATAGATACAAAAATACCAAGTGAGACTTCTTGTTTTTTTGTTATATGTTTTGCATTTGTGTGCATAGTTTTATTGAGAGATTAATTGTGATTGACAAACAATAAAGAGTAGCGTTAATTAGAGGGATATTCGTTCACTTTTCCGTAAATATCATTTTATCCATCAATTTTATAATCGTAAACTGTTTTGTTATTAAATTTTGTACAAATGCACTGTCTAAAGTGAAAGTGATAGAATTTATAATTGATTGGTCAAATATATATATAATTTTAAAATTGAATGAGATAAAAGTGATTATGCATAATAATTAAAAGATGTTTATGTAATTAATTTTAAAAATTATATAAATCTTAGGGCACTCGGTTCATAAATCTAAATCTTAATTTTGTTTGGCCAACAGTTTAGGTGTTGAAATATTTTGACCAAAAGGACAAGTTTAAGCAAAATGACCAAAAAATCGTTATATATATATATATATATATATATATCATATGCACGGTCCCAATCCTCAAATGTCCATCACACAGTCATGCACTCTCTCTCTTTCTTTTCAAACCCTAACCCGTGCTCTCTCTCTCTCTCTCTCGCACTCCTCTCCGACCTCGCCACTCGCCGCCCATCGACGCCAACTACACCCTTGCCATTCTTTGTCTCCTTGCCATGGTAAGGTAGCAATATCGTCATCATCATCGCCAAACCCTCCATCCCGACTATGCTCTTGCCGTTTTTTGCCTTCTCGCCAAACCCACTGCCAATGAAGGAGGAGAGGTCATCGTCAGGGAGATCTCAGTTATTTGATCGAAGGAGATTTGAGGAGAGAGAGATATGAGATATGTGGAGAGATAGCTGCTTCTCAGTGCGGTACTTCTAGTGGAGCTTCTCCATCTTCATGTGGTACTTCTGGTTAACGTTAACTCCATTTTCTACTTTCATTCTTTCCTCGTCAAAATCTGGCATAAAATGTCAGGGCAACAAAATATATACCATGATTTTTGCAACACGGTAAGAAAACACAACAAACCTAGTTTTTTTTTTTGAAGAGAAAAATAATGAAATTTTAAACATGAAACAAAAATATAATTGAAAACATAATTTACAACTATAGCGATTCCGGTTTTAATCCGACCCTTGTTGTACTCTGGTCTCAGGTTTTATTGCTTCTACATGTTGTTAATGTCTTTTCCCCTTATTCTTACTTGAGTTTGGCTATTGGGTTGGTTGGAGCATATTTGGAACATGTTGGTTGCTTAGTTTTCAGACTTTTATTGCCCAAATTTCTGCTGTTCTGCTCAAGCGGCACTTCTTGCGCTTGAGCGGGCTTTGTGAACTCTCAGTACTTTTGCAGGTCTCCAAAACTACTAGGAAAGTGTATTTTATGCTCGAGCGGCCCTTTCTGCGCTTGACGAGCTCAGCTTGAGCGACTTTTCTTGAGCCTGAACCCTGGTCTATTTTTTGCAAAACTACTGGAAGTGTATATTTTGCAATCAAGCGTCACTTCTTGCGCTTGAGCGGAACAACTTATTGTGTCTGACGCTTGAGCATCACTTCTTACGCTCGAGCGGGCTGTGCATATATCAGTTCATAGCAGCACCTTTTTACATAACTTTTCATATCTATTCACTCAAAACCCTAAAGTTGAGACCCTCTCTCTCTCTCTAAAATCTACCTTATCTCTACATTTTCATCTAGATCCGTTGGTTTCTCTACCCTAGTGTCTTTGGGAAAAGGGTAGAGCATCTCAAGAGCTCCGTTTTGATCCGAGTACATCTTGGTTTTAGCCTCTTCGAAGTTCCTCTACTTCTTCCTTGGTCTTCTAAACTTGAGGTAGGGATTTTTCTACACTCTCATATGGTTTTTAACTTAGTTATTTGTTGATGTGTAAGAAACATTGGAACTTGAGGTGATTTTGAACAAACCTACGGTTTTGGTTTAAAATGAAAAAAGGGGTTTTCAAATGTATATGTTAAAAATGGTTATGAGGCTAAATGTGAGGTTGTATTGTGGGAAATTTGGTGATTTTGATATCCGAGGCGGATTTGGGAATAAAATGAAGTTTTTCCCTAAAATGGCTCAAATTATTATTTTGTATAAACTAATGAAATTGGTATTAAGAATGTGAAATGGGATGAGGATTTATGTAAATGGTAGAGTTGGATACTTGATATCTCTCACCTATGGAAATTTGGATAATTTATCTATCTTGAAGATTGAATATCTATTTAGAAATATCTATTTTGGGCTATCGGTGGAGGATAGCTATGTTTGTTGTAGAAATTGCATGAGGATTAGGCGAATTGAAACTAATCTCTTATCGTTATCATTGAATATGACTGTGTTTTTAATACATTGTATATGTATGATGTTGGGATGAGAAATGAGACGTACTCCATGTTTGGGAGGAGAAAGGGGATGGACTCCATTAAATTAAGTTGGCATGTGCGTCTAGGGTGAAAGTCCTGAAAACCGTATTATACATTGTTGCTGATTCCTGTAGACAAAATTTCCATAAAATGGCAAGTTTGAAGTGCTTATGAAATGATTGTATTGGTTAGAGAACCACAGAGTTGTAACCTCAGTTGGGTTGTTTGGATAACAATGGATTTAACTCATGGATTGAAGGAAAGTGAATTGTCGCGAAACGAATTAAGATAAAATGGCTTGAGATGTGAAACTTGACATATTATGATCTTGTAACAATACGAATGCTTTTATCATGGGCATTGTTTATGCATATCACACTTATGTCTTCGTTAAGATGCATATATTTTGTTAGATTATTTCTACTAGGCTTTGGCTCATCCTACTTGGGAAAACCATTTTCAGGTGCTGGTGATATGCCTCCCACCAAGGACTTAGCTTGGAAGGACTGTGGAGCTGAAGGCTCAATTTCATTTTTTTGTACTTAACATTTGTATAGCCAAAGGGCTTTAAATTATTGGACTGAAAGTCCACTTTTGTTGTAATCAAGAACTATCTTGGAAAGATGTAAGCCTTCAGGGCATTTATTCTTTGTTTTGCTTCCAGTTCTATCTCATGCTGTGATATATGCTGTAGATTCAGGGATAGGCTCATGAATGTATAATTGCATATGTCACTCTCTTGTATAATTGGATCTCATGTAATAGAAAGACTTTACACTTTGATTCTTATTGTCATTCATATATTGTCTTGGTTGGTATATTATATTATTTTGGGGGTGCCTTAGCCCACAAGAGGAGGGGGTTAGTCAGTCCAATTTGGCCAAACCAGTTGGTCAACAGGCCATGGGTGCCTTAGCCCACGAGATGGTTGGGGCATTGTGAGAGTCTATGGACATTCTCAAAGCTGAGAATCAAGTCTAGGCCCAAGTAGCTGAGGCAAGGCCTTCTTTCTTGAAGCGGGAGTTTTTCTAGTCAAATCCAGATGAATTTGTGGGTGATCCTAAGGAGCCACTGAAGGCAGATGAGTGGCTGGAGTAAATAGTAAAAACGTTTGAGATGCTTGGCATCGAGGACGGCCAGTTGCAAGTGACCTTGGCATCTTTCTAGCTAGAGGGAGATTCGGGTCAGTGGTGGAAGTATGTTCGTTGGCGCATTGGGGTGACTTGGGTGGCTTTTGTCAGCGCATTCCAGGACAAGTTTCTACCTCTCACGGTTAGGGAGAAGTTGAGAGACTGGTTTTCCAAGCTGGTGTAGTTAAACACACTAGTGGTCGAGTTTGAGGCCACATTTACTAGCCTCTCTAGGTTTGCACTGGAGTGAGTGGCGACAAAGGAGTGTCGTTGTTTGGAGTTTGAGAAGAGTTTGAGAACCAGGATCATGTTTAAAGTAGCTGGGTCAATGATTAGAGATTATGGACACCTTGTGGAGGCGGTGGCTCATCTAGAGACCGTGACGCAGATAGAGGAGAGGATGAGAGGCTCCAAGAGGAATTAACAGGTTCAGGGGGACAGTAAGAGGCAGAGGGGTTATAACTCGCAACAGTCCCAAGGAGTATAGTCGAGGTCCACTTTTTCAGCATCGAGTTCAGGTTTTGTGAGAGGCGATCAAGGATATTTTACTTGTTACAAGTGTGGACAGTTGGGCCACAAGTCTCCAGCTTGCCCGCAGAGAGGGGGAGGGCAATGGCCTGCATCATCTTCGGCTCGTTCTTAAAGCCAGAGTCAATGAAGAGGGCAGCCGCTCACTTGTTATCAGTGTGGGCAGGCAGGGCATATGAAGAGGTTTTTCCCTCAGTTGGGTGGCACACCTAGTGCGTCTGGCTCTAGGCAAACACAAAGCCACCAGGCAGCACAGTCAACACAGGCCTCGAGGGCTAATCAGGGAGCCTCTTCGGCTTAGTTAGTGCATCAGGCTTATGCTCCAAGGGGTGAGTAGGTTAAGCAGAGGCCTACAGGGAGTGTGTATGTTGTTACCGCGCTAGGTCTTATACTAGCTCTGTCAACAATGAGAGGTACCTTCTTGTTTTGCAATTCAGTTACTAATGTGTTGATTAATGTGGGTGCATCCCATTCATTTATCTCGTCTACATTTACATCGATTTTGGGGTTAGAATTGGTACAGTTAGCATCCCCTATCTGTGTAGAGTTACCTATTGGTGGTGAGGTTGTTTTGAAGTAGGGGTGTTAGGGTTGTGACATAGAGGTTGCCGATCGCCGACTTCTTTTTTCATTTGTGTTGATTGACATTTCTAGCTTTGATGTTTTCTTGGGTATGGACTGGTTGTCATCATATCGCGCAGTTATAGATTGCTACTATCAGAGGGTTACTGTATGTAACTTGAGCGGTGATTGCTTTTATTTCTTGGGAGACCGAGTTGATAGAGTCTTATCATTGGTGTGTCATCCGCATGGGCGGAGTGCCCTTAGTTGTCTTCTTGCCAACTTCTTGGGTAGTGAGTGTGATGAAGTCCGGATCAAGTTGCCAAGAGTAGTTTGTGAATACCCAAACATTTTTCCCAAGGATCTTACTAGTTTACCACCTCATCGAGAGATCGAGTTCTCAATTGATTTAGTGCCCATCACGGCACTGATTTCCATGGCACCATATAGGTTTGCACTCGCTGGTTGAGTGAGTTCAAGATTCAACTCCAGGAATTGTTAGATAAGGGTTTTATCCGCCCTAGTACTTCGCCTTGGGGAGCACTGGCTCTTTTTGCCAAAAAGAAAGATGGTGCATTGTGACTTTGTATAGATTGTCGGAAGTTGAACCGAGTAATTGTTAAGAACAAGTACCTAATTGTAGCTTGACTTTTCGTGCCCCCCTCTCGGAAGACGAATAAGCCCTACAGTATCGGACTCCCGTGGTTTTGAATCTAATCTCACAAATGCAATGTGAAATAGATAAACACTAAAGAGTCCCAATCCAGCAAATCTTTTTGAAAAATTGATTTTGAATCAAAAAATGCCAAAAATGGACTACTTTGCCAGGTACAGAGTCGCCACCTAAATATTTTATTTTTTAGAAATTTAGGAAACCCATAACTCGTGCCAAAGGCCACATGTTCGTCATCCCCAAGATTGTCTTGGCTTGGGAACTTAGGTACGAGAGGGGAAGGTCATGAATTGAGCACCCCCACTCGCCCGATCAAAGATTGGCCTCTATTAATCATGATATGAATCTTATGTACATTATATGCTCTTGTTTCGGTTTATTAGGCTAGTATTACTATGTGATGTGCGCACACACAAGTATAGACTAATTTGCAAGAATTGGAACACTTGATTTCATGTTTGGTTGAAAATTGTTTTGAATATGTACCACTTGTAATTGCATATAAACATTGCTCAAATTATTCCAATTCAAGCAATTAGCCTTCATCCATAGGCATTCAAGCAGTTTATCATCTAAGCATTTAGCCTCATGATAAGCATGCTAAACGTGGCAACATCACACTCATGCAATATGCAAAAGCGAGTAAAGGCTCACCTAGTACTCCAAGCCAAAAGAGAAACTAGTTAGAAAAATGCATGATCTTAACTAGGCAATATGACTAATGCAACACATGCAATATGCAATTACTAGGCTCGGCTTACTTAATGTGATATGTGAAGCAATTTGATAGCATGCGGTCTAAGCACGTATTCAAAGAAACACTAAACTAACAATGCAAGTTAGAATGATGAACCAAGTCTCGGTGCATGCAATACAAGTGGATGCAAGGCATGGAGAATGCTAAACAAACCATGACACTCTAATCTAACCATCGTAAGCAATTAAAAAAGAGAGAAAGATGTGGGGTTGGAAGACATACACATTATTACAACATTTGCGCTCTCACGAAGGAGAGTCCGAATGAACTAACTAGCTAACTAATTGAAGCTAAACTAATTAATTAACTATTACAAAACGAAATGAATAAATAGCTAAACTACTTAACTAATTATTACAAACCGAAGTAATTAACTATTCTAGCTAATTAAAATAATTATAACATGAAGCGAATTAGCTATTCTAACTAATAAAGTACAAAGCCACTAGCTTAATCACAACACTAATATATACAACATGGCTACCGAGGATCGATGGAAGGCTCATGCATGAATGCGATTTCCATTCGAAAAATTCACTGTTTTTGCTGCTAAATGCCTTTGTTGCACAGTAGAACACTTGCACTAATTTCCACCTCCAGACCAACTCTATTCTGCTTCAAAAGTACGCTGCTGGATTTTGCACAGCTGGCCGGCGGATGGCCTGTCGTCCACTGATGGTGGCCTACCGGCCACTGATGACTGGATTGTCCTGCTATAACAGAGAGCAAATATAGTAGGGGCAGGGTATTCTTAAGGGTTTTTTTGCACAATTTACCCCTCCTTATCATTTGAACAACTCAAAGGAGTAGTAAAACTTGATTCACAAACCATCAATCTATGCAATTTCATTACATGATGGCCTATGAACCAAAGTGTGCAAGTTCAATAAATGCAAAAAAATAAGACTCTCAAAACCACTTCCCTATCATGAATGATCAAGGGAAGTAGTTGACAATGAATTTTGAACCATTTTCATCACTAATGAGTATGAAACGACTCAAGACTCAAGGGTTCAATTAACGTCTGATTGAACCCAAACCAAATTATTATCTTGCCCTTTTTAGTCACCAATTTTATTACTTCATTTTAATTTACCAGCCATTCTTAATAAATTAAGTCCAAAGGTGAGCTTTAAGTTCTCTAAGGGAAAGAAGCATCAAACCAAGAGTTGCTTTAGGCATGAAAGAGATATCATACCATTGGTAATGAACCCCTAAAGGGATTAAACCATTAAGCATGACATCTCAATCTCATGCTTAAACAAACAAGTAGTTTGAAACCACTTTCAAAGAAAAACAAAAGCTAAGAAAGGAGAGAGGTTAAAGAGGTGATTAAGAGTGATCACAAGTATGGAAAACCATAAATAAATGCAATCAACTCAAATAAGATGGTGTCTACGGCCTAAAACACCAAACTCATGACGACAATTACACTATAAGCATGCAAAAAAAAAGCTCAAATGCAACAAACACTTAAACATAGTCCAAAAAAAGTCTAAAAATAGTCCTAAAACGTGCTGGAATTAAGACAAAAATGGCTAGATTAATAAGCTAAAACATGGATCATGCTAGGCTAGTAAGCAAAACACAAGGAGGGGAGGCTAACCTCTCCAATTTTGGACTTCAAAAAGTGTTTTTAGTCACTGAAATAACTCTGAAAATCAGTAGTTAATAGCTCAAAAAAAGATAGTGCAAGGGTGGGAAACACAAGGATAAAGACCTTGAGAGCAAGGTGTAAAGAATGGTGAACCACCACTCAACCTGTATTGGTCTTAAAACCAAAGATTTAGCCCAAATATACAAAGTTTTTATAGCCCAAAAACAGTTAGAAAGTAGTAAGAAAAATAATGATTAAAGCAAGTAAAGAGGCATAGCTTTATACCTCTTGAAGAGGAGAACCAATTCTGAGTAATAAATCAAGGCAAACACACCCTCAAGAGCTCAAACAAGGCTCAAAGATACCTCAATTCAAAGATGAAGAGGTTTGGTTAAGAGTGTATAGGCAAAGGTGAAGGGTATGTAAGCAAGGGTTAAGAAATTTGCAAGAGAGGGAGAGAATTATAGAGAGGAAAAATTTTGCTCCAAAATTTTTCTAACCCCAAAGCAAGAGGGGAGGCCCTCTATCTATAGAAAACATGAATCTCCCTCACAAACATCCAGCCATACACGTGGAAGCAGATGCAAGAATCTGTGCAAACAGTTGGCACAACTGCCACAAAATATCTGCAACAGACATTGGTGGCCGGCCGGCCATCACTGGTGGCCAGTAACCAAGAGTAATAGCCGGCAGCCCAAAGAAGTGGCCGGCAGGCCACCAGGGGTTACAGGCTTGAAAAGCATTGGGTTTGGTCCAATAACAAGCCAATAGGGGTGCAAGGTTTGAAAGGCTCAAAGCTGTGGCATTCCGCTGAGGACTTCGAGCACTTAGTAGGCATATGCACTCATCATTGGGTGTGCAAGCGATGACGTCCAAGTCATAAGGGCCATCAAAAATGGGGTGCATACACCAATGCCTCTTATAGATGATTTGTTTGATCAATTGAAAGGGTCTTGTTGCTTCTCTAAGATAGACCTGAGATCGGGTTATCCCTAGTTGAGAGTAAGGGAGGACATCCCGAAGATGGCATTCCGTACGCAGTATGGCTATTATGAGTGTCTAGTGATGCCCTTTAAGCTAACCAATGCACCAGTTGTGTTTTATGGATCTGATGAACCATATTTTCCGTGAGTTCCTAGACCGTTTTTTGGTCGTCTTTGTGGATGATATCTTGATTTACTCACCTTCTGAGGAGGAACATGAAGAGCACTTACGGGTAGTACTTGAGTTGCTTAGAGCCCACAAACTGTATGTTAAGTTTGGGAAATGTGAATTCTGGCTGAGAGAGGTTAAATTCTTAGGCCATGTGGTATCCGGGGAAGGGATGGCTGTAGATTCATCCAAGATAGAGGCAATGCAAGATTGGGAACCGCCCAAGAAGGCTTTCGAGATCTGTAGTTTCTTGGGGTTGGTCGGGTATTATCGTAGATTTGTGAAGGATTTCTCTAGGATAGCCTCACCATTGACTAGACTGACGAGGAAAGAGATCAAGTTTGTATGGAGTGAGAACTGTGAGAAGTCTTTTCAAGAGCTCAAGGTTAGGCTTACCACTGCTCCAGTTTTGATTATTTCGGAGAGGGGTTTGGGCTATTCGGTGTATTGTGATGCCTCTCGGGAAGGTTTGGGCTGTGTTTTGATGCAAGAGGGAAGTGTAGTAGCTTATAGATCACGGCAATTGAAGACATATGAGAGGAATTACCCTACTCATGATTTAGAGTTAGCGACGGTGATCTTTGCCTTAAAGATTTAGAGGCACTACTTGTATGGGGAGAAGTTTAAGGTGTTTTCTAATCACAAGAGCCTGAAATATCTGTTTACACAGAAAGACTTGAATCTGAGACGGAGGAAGTGAATGGAGTTTATAGAGGATTATGATTTCAAGTTACATTATCATTCGGGAAAGGCCAATGTTATGGTCAATGCCTTGAGTAAGAAATCCATTAGGTGTGCAGCTTGTATTGCCATCTGGAAATGGGAGATGTTGGGTGCTATTAGGGAGTTTGACTTGCATCTTGGTGAGTCTGTTGAGTCTGTAGCCTTGTTTTCGGTAGTTGCACAACCTATACTTGTGAACCGAGTGATAGAAGCACAAAAGGGTGACCTTGAGGTAGAATCCCTCCGGGAGAAGATCTCTAGTGGGAAGGTAGAGAAGGGCTTAAACATGTATTCCGACTTGAGTGTTAGATACCTCGATCGTCTTTTTGTGCCAGAGTCTTGTTGAGAGGAAATACTCTGGGAGTTTCACCATTCACGCCTTGCGGTGCATCAGGGAGGCACAAAGATGTGTCACGACCTTAGTCGCCAGTTTTGGTGGAGGGGTATTAAGAAGGATATAGCTGTGTTTGTATCAAGGTGCCTTACTTGTCAACAAGTAAAGGCCGAACATCAGAGGCCAGCGGGTTTGTTGCAATCCTTACCTATAGCCGAGTGGAAGTAGGAACATGTCACGATGGATTTTGTTGAGCTTGTCACGATGGATTTTGTCGTGGGCCTTTCGAGGACTCAACGGGATAGTGATGCAATTTGGGTGGTAATTGACTGGTTGACCAAGTCAGCGTACTTTATACCTATGCGCGTGAATGATTCGGTAGATTATCTTGCCAACCTTTATATTAGGAACATAGTAAGGTTGCACAGAGTCCCTATGATGATTATTTCAGATAGAGATCTGTGTTTCACAGCTCAATTATGGCAGAGCCTACAGAGTGCTTTAGGCACAAGATTGACCTTTAGTACTGTGTATCATCCTCAGACTGACGGGCAGTCCGAGCGTACTATTCAGATCCTTAAGGATATGCTTTGGGTTGTGTCCTTAACTTTAAGGGTTCATGGGAGAGGCACTTACCCTTAGTGGAATTTGCCTACAATAATAGCTTCCAGTCAAGTATTAGCATGGCACCATTTGAGGCCTTGTATGGCTGACCGTGTAGATCCCTTGTGTGTTGGATGAGGTGGGTGATACACCTTTGTTAGGCCCTGTGTTGGTTCGGGAAATGACTAAGAAAGTTGCACTTATTCGTAAGAGGTTGGTTACTACTCGGAGTCGCTAGAAGAGTTACGCCGACCGTAAGAGAAGACCCTTGTTTTTTAGGAGGGAGATCACGTCTTCTTGAAGATATCACCTAGGAAGGGTTTGATGAGATTTGGGCAGAGTGGGAAGTTGTCCCCTTGGTTCCTTGGACCTTTTGAGATCCTTGAGCGGATTGGAGAGGTAGCTTACCGTTTGGCCTTGCCGCCACAACTTTCCGGGTTCATGATGTGTTTCATATTAGCATGCTTCGAAAGTATGAGTCGGATCCATCGCATGTATTGGATTGGACTGACTTAGAGGTAGATGAGGATGCCTCATATGAGGAAAGACCGGTGAGGGTCTTAGAGACTTAGGACCAAGTCTTGTGAGGCAAGACGATCACCTTGTTTAAGGTATTATGGAAATATCACAGGGTTGAGGAAGCAACTTGAGAACATGAGTTGGAAGTCCGTGAGAAGTATCCAGACTTGTTTGTTAATGTTTGAACATGTATTGTATTGTTATTATGTTAATTGAATATCGAAACACTGTATATGCTGTTTATGTTTTGGAAATGCGAGTTTATTATAAACATTGAATATGTTTTGGAAATATGAATTGTGTATTCAGTGTTGAGAATTCATTTATCATGTTGATGGGATTGAATGACCGGAGAATGGGTCAAGGTGATGGAGTTGAATGATTCTCATTATGGTTGTAGTTGGTTTTAACTTAGTTTTAAAACTTGATTTAAAATTTCAAGGACAAAATTCTTTAAGGGGGGAGATTATAGCGATTCCAATTTTGACCCGACCCTTGTTGTACTCTGGACTTGGGTTTTATGGCTTCTACAAGTTGTTCATGTCTTTTCCCTTTATTCTTACTTGAGTTTGGCTATTGGATTGGTTGGAGCATGTTTGGAACAGGTTGGTTGCTTAGTTTTCAAACTTTTGTTGCTCAGATTTCTACTCGTCCGCTCGTGTGGCACTTCTTGTGCTGAAGTGGGCTTTGTGAACTCCCAGTACTGTTACAGGTCTACAAAACTACTGGGAAAGTGTATTCTACGCTCAAGCGGTTCTTTCTGCGCTCGAGCGAGCCCAGCTCGAGCGGCCTTTGTTGCACTTGAGCGATGGTTTGTTCTCTACAAAACTATTGGAAGTGTGTATTCTGCGCTCAAGCGTCACTTCTTGTGCTCGAGCGTCACTTCCTATGCTCGAATGGGTTGTGCGTATATCAGTTCGCAACAGCACCTTTTGACAAAACTTTTTCATATCTTTTCAGTCAAAACCCTAAAGTTGAGACCCTCTCTCTTTAAAACCTACATTCTCTGTACATTTTTATCTAGATCCGTTGGTTTCTCTACCCTAGTGTCTTTGGGAAAAGAGTAGAGCATCTCAAGAGCTCCGTTTTGATCCGAGTAGATCTTGGTTTCGGTGTCTTCGAAGTTCTTCCACTTCTTCCTTAGTCTTCTAAACTTAAGGTAGGGATTTTTCTGCACTCTCATATAATTTTTAACTTGGTTATTTGTTGATGTGTAAGAAACATTGGAACTTGAGGTGATTTGAATAAACTTAGGGTTTTGGTTTAAAATCAAAAAAGGGGTTTTCAAATGTATGTGTTAAAAATGGTTATGGGGGTAAATGTGAGGTTGTGTTGTGGTAAATTTGGTGATTTTGATATCCGGGGCGGATTTTGGAATAAAAATGAGTTTTGCCCTAAAATAGCTCAAATTGTTATTTTGTATAGACTAATGAAATTGGTATTGAGGATGTGAAATGGGATGAGGGTTTATGTAATTGGTGGAGTTGGATACTTGTTATCTCTTACCCATGGAAATTTGGATAATTTATATGTCTTAAAGATTGAATATCTGTTTAGAAATATTTGTTTTGAGCTATCGGTAGAGGATAGCTATGAGTGTTGTTGAAATTACATGAGGATTAGCGAATTGAAACTAATCTCTTATCATTGTCATTGAATATGACTATGTTTTTAATACATTGTATATGTATGCTGTTGGGAGGAGAAAAGAGATGTACTCCATGTTTGGGAGGAGAAACGAGATGGACTCCATTAAACTAAGTTAGGCTATGCATCCAGGGTAAAAGTCCCGAAAGCCGTATGTATACATCGGTGCCGATTCCCGCGAACGAAATTTCTGTAAAATGGCAAGTTTGAAGTGTTTATGAAATGATTGTATTGGTTAGAGAACCACTAAGCTTTAACCTCAGTTAGGTTGTCTGGATAACAATGGATTTAACTCATGGAATGAGGAAAATGAATTGTCATGAAACGAATTAAGATAAAATGGCTTGAGATATAAAACTTGACATATTATGATCTTATAACAATACGAATGCTTTTATCATAGGCATTGTTTATGCATATCACACTTGTGTCTTTGTTAAGATTCATACATTGTGTTGGATTCTTTCTACTAGGCTTTGGGTCACCCTACTTGGAAAAACCATTTTTAGGTGTTGGTGATATGCCTCCACCAAGGACTTAGCTTGGGAGGACTGTGGAGCTAAAGGCTCAATTTCATTATTTTGTACTTAACTTTTGTACAACCAAAGGGCTTTAAATGTATTGGACAGTCCACTTTTGTTGTAACCAAGAACTATCTTGGAAAGATGTAAGCCTTTAGGGCATTTATACTTTGTTTTGCTTCCAGTTCTATCTCATGTTGTGATATATGCTATAGATTCAGGGATAGACTCGTGAATGTATAATTGCATATGTTACTCTCTTGTATAATTAGACCTCATGTAATAGAAGGATACTCTGATTCTTACCGTCATTCATATATTATCTTGGTTGGTATATTGTATTATTTTGGGGGCGTTACAACAACCATTAAAATAATTTCAACAATTTTAATAAATTAGGTGACACTCGAAATCTCATCAAAGAGATTTAACTTAGAGAAAAATGACGAGATTGTAAACATGATGCAACAGTATAATTGCAGATATAAATTAGAACCATTAAAATAATTTTAATAAAATAGGTGACACTCGAAATCACACTAAAGAGATTTAACTTACCAAATACTAAACCATAGCCATAGTTAATTTGAAGCTCCCCTTGGTTAAATATTCAAGTGTTATCAATTGTAACTACTAGAGATGTCTACATCTAGAATTACATTCCCAAGCAGTGGCATTTGTGGTCTTCTCTAAGGGAATGGTCTGCCAATGGTACATAACCTACCCGTGTGCCACTTGCACATCCACTCTTATTCCAAAATTGAATACCGATAAGGGTTTAAATAAGCCTCGTGCCATCTCAAGGTTTTGCAACAAAAATTATGTAAGAATTGTAGAAAACTAGGGTTCACCCTCAACAACCAGTATTAACCATCAAATGTTAAATTTCTTACACTCCATGATACTTTTATTTAATTTTCATAATAATCACAAATAATTATAAAATTAAATTACCATTGATATTATACCATTTTATTACAATTTTCAATATAAAATATTAACACAAACGCTCTACAATAATCAACCAATGTACAAATAATTGTAAATAGTTAAATCAAGCCATGCTGTGAAATAATAAATTTTAAATACTAAAATAAATCATAACAATACACATGGATGAACTACTAATTTAGAAGATCTAATTAAATAGGCTAACGCAACACTTATTTTTAGTTATAATAAATAATTGAACTGGTTCTTTAATATTCTATCTAGAATTTTTAGAACACAATTATCATAGTTAAAATTACAAATAAACAATTTAGACAATTCTAAAACTCATGTAATTCTCAGGAATGTTCAATAAATATGTTATGGTCATTTGTCAGAAGAATTTCCCAAAAATAAGTTATAAATAATTCTTCAAAATTACAAGGAGTTACATGACACAAATTCATCACATTTTCTTAAAATAATTCAACACTAAAATTTATAAATCAAATCCATAATCTAAAAATTGAGGATGAAACTAGATTTCTTAAATTTCATTTTTAATTTAGTCTAATATAAGATTTTTCGTGATTTTTAAAACATGAAGCAGAATCTGTCTAAAACTCCAGATTTAATTAAAATTTCATATTAATTCGTACAAAGATAGAATAATTGCTATAAGAATTTTTGGATGAGCTAGACATCATTCGTAACAACTTTGTAGAAGAAAGAAGCTCAAAATTTTGAGTATAAAATTGTTTAAAAATTCGTACAAAGTTCTGGCAGATTTAGGAATCATATGATTAAACCAAATAAAATCTTCAATCATTTATTTAACATCCCAAATTACACATGCAAACCTAAATCCAAGATTGTATCATAAAGGCCTTCATCCACCAGCATTCAACACAGGTATATCAATTAAGCACTTATCCTCATGGAAGACATGCTTGATATGGCAACAATCACACATAATGGAAGATGCTAAAGCATGAAAATGCTTACCCCAATATCCGAGGCGAGCCAAAAAGAAAGGAAATAGTTAGAAAAATGCATCATCCTACGAATGCAATATGACTAATGCGACACATGCAATCATGCAATTAATAGGCTCAACCACTAGCATGGTATATAATTCAATTCAAGACATGTGATGAAGCACGTATTCGAGTACGAATTTGAAGTTTGATATCAATTGATTATGATGAGCCGAACTTTAATGCATACAAGACAAGTGTATGCAAACATAGGAAAATGCTAAGAAAACATGATGCTCAATGCTACTATTATAAGCGGGTAAATAAAATAGAGAAAGAAATGGGATTAGAAGACATATACAATTATTACATATTTGCCCTCGCGCAGAAGGGTCCGAATAAGTGTTCAAGTGTCCGAATTAAACTAACTATTACAAATTTTAATGAATGAGAAATTTAACTAAACTAACTACTTATTACAAGCTTGGAATAGACAAACTAATCGCTAACTATCTAATTTATTACAACAAAGACATTATGATAATAATAATTACAACAATAATACTTACAATGATAAAGTGAACAATAAGTACAATAATAATTACAATCATAACTACAACAATAATATGAAAAATAATATTACAACATTTAGTATGAACTACAATAATAATGTATAAGAATCAAACGTATCCTCATGCAGACAGTTTGCAGAGGCTACTCTGTCTGTCTTTCTGGGAATCTGCCCTGTTTCACCCTTAGCCACTGCCCCCTGTTTGTGCCAAAACACTCTATTTACCAAACACTGGAGCCTGGTCAGGCCTCATTAGAGGTCCGACTGGGCCCAAAAACAGCCGGTTGTGCCCTAATTTCTTGCAAAAATTTGTTTTTGTGCTCTGGGGTGAAAATAGTGTAGATAGAGCAACTTTACACCATGTTTGTCCCTTCTGATCTCCTCTATCATGAAAACTCAAGAGGAGAGTGAATTCAAGTCCGAAACCATTAATAAGCACAAGTTGATGGCTTGATGATTTCAAACATAATTGGATAGGAAAATTGATAAATGCAATGAACAACGACCACCCCTCCTTTCTATCATGAATTTAGTTCAAGAAGGAAGATAGACACGCCTCAAGTCTTATCAAAATATCATGAATTGATAAGTGACGGTCCTCGAAGTGATGGACTTGACATAATGTTCAGCTGGATCCAGCCAATTCTAAATACTTTCTTTATGTTGGTTTCATTGATTTTAAGCCAATTTTATTAGTCCTTTCCATTCATTAATCAATTTGTCCGAAGTGATAGTTATGTCCACTAAATGAGAAGAAATGCCCAACGAGAAGTGATCCTTAGCATGAAAGAGAGATTATGCCTTGACGATGAACCGCCGTAGAGATTAAGCCATTGAGCATAGGTCTCTTTCTGATGCCTTGAATAACAATCAATCGTGTGAAATAGTTCTCAAACAAAAGAAAAAGAAGAAAGGAGGGAGGGCGCAGAAATGATTGTGCGGAGTTGATTATTTATAATGAGACTCTTTACATGAAAGCAAAGTAAAAAAAAGCTATCAACTTAAATGGCTTGGGGTCTAAGGCCTAAACAACCGAAGTCATAAGGATGTACAACACAACAAGCAAAACAATCAAAACATAAACTAATTAAATGAATTAAAACAACCTTAAACAACCCCTAAACGTGAAAAATAGTGGCTAAAATTTATGTTAAAGAGTACAAAAGATAGGAAATAACAAGGAATCACAAGGCTAGTAAACAAGAGCAAGGAGAGGTGGCTAACCCCATCATTTTTGAGACTTATAAACCATGTTTTTTAGCCTTTTTAAACTCTGAAAATTAGTTTAAAAGTCAAAGAAAAAAGTGTACAAACAAAGGGTATGAGCTATGAAATTAGGTACAAGAGAGGGTGTTAAGCCTCTCTACCTTTGGTAGCTATTCAACCCCAAGTTCCAACACTTGAAATGGATTCAAAACAACACAAAGACACAAGAAATAAATAGAAAGAGACAGAAATGAAAGCAAGAGAAAAGGTGGTAAGCTTATACCTCTTGAAGAGAACAAGCTCTTGTTGCAAACCAAACTCAATCCAAAGGCACTCTCAAGTTTGAATTGTGATTCTCAAGCCTCAACAAAGACTCTAAGGCCTTGCTCTAAGGTTGTATATGGTGTATAGATATAGTGTGAGGATGATAAGCTTGCTCAAAGATAGCTTGCAAGGGTAGAAGGAGCTCTTAAGGGTGATTTGGCTTCTTTGAAATTTTTCTAACCCTCGACACAGTGCCTTCAGCTCGTATTTATAGAATTGAGCTAAAATAGGTCGAAAATATCTTCAAAAATTGACAGCTAGCTGATTCCAGCCCAGAACAATGTTTCTCGCCAAAGAGGCACGGCCGACCCCCAATGAGGCACGGGGGCCTCAATGTATTCCCCTATTCCTCTGTTGCAGGCTCAATATAGGATGGCACACGGTTCAAAAAGGGACCTCTAAGGTAAGATCAGTGTACATATGAAGGTTTTGGGATTGTTTTAGAGCTTGAACGGATTCCTTCATTGAGAATTCGAACCATACACAACGCAACTTTCATCATCGAGTGCGCAGGACAAAGTGTCCAAGTCTTACGGGCGGTCAAAAATGAGGTGTCGCTAGTTGCCCCTCTTTGGCAGAACTCAAAGTCATGAAATGATGTGAGTGAATATCAAAGCCCAAAGACGACACATTTGACAAGGCCGTAAGACTTGGGCAAGAAAATAAATGAAAACACAATTGGTTGAACCTGAAGGTTGCCTACATATCCCTTAGCAAGGAATCAAACCTGCATAGTTCAAGGGAAAAATGTAAAATGATATACACAATGCCATGCATTTTGAAAATCGGACTTACACGCTACGCGAAGCCGGTTACTTTTGAAAACTCATGAGCATGCAAGACAATGCAATAAGCAATAGCAAAGTAGCAGAACAAATGAAAAGCTCCAAAACAAATCCAATTGTGCCTCGCACAGGAAGGAGTAAGCAATTAACAAGACGATACCACCGACAAGCATGTCTCCTTGTATCGCACACAGAGAGAAAGGAAAAAGTAACATCCTAACGCGTCTCACGCAAAAGGAGGAAAGGTGGTGTGAACACCAAGCGCACCTGATGTTTTTACCCAAGGAAGCGACAATCCTAACACGTCTCACGCGAGAGGAGGAAAGGTAGTGTGAACACCAGGCGCACCTGATGTTTTTAACCAAAGGAACTTGAGATCCTAACGCGTCTCACGCGAAAGGAGGAAAGATAGTGTGAACACCAGGTGCACTAGATGTTTTTAACCGAGGAAGTGACAATCCTAACACGTCTCACGCAAGAGGAGGAAAGGTGGTGTGAACACCAGGCGCACCTAATGTTTTTAATCGAAGCAACTTGAGATCCTAACGTGTCTCACACGAAAGGAGGAAAGAACGTGTGAACACCAGGCGCACTTGATATTTTTAACCGAGGAAGTGACAATCCTAACGCGTCTTACGTGAGAGGGGGAAAGGTGGCGTGAACACCTAGCACACCTGATGTTTTTAACAGAAAAAACTCGAGATCCTAACACATCTCATACGAAAGGAGGAAAGATGGTGTGAACACGAGGCGCACCTGATGTTTTTAACCGAGGAAGCAACAATCCTAACGCATCTCACGCGAGAGGAGGAAAGGTGAACAAATCCAAACGCATCTCACACAAGAGGAGATAGTGAACAAGTCCAAATGCGTCTCACGTGAGAGGAGAAAAGTGAACTTGAGATCCAAAAGTGTCTCATGCAAGAGGAGAAAATTGAATCAACGAAAGAGCAAACAAATTTTCAGAACTTGGTAAAGCAAAATTATCTTATCCCAAGAAGGCCTCGGAGAATGAAGCCCACGGAGATGAATCAAATCAAGTCGCAATGTTGAAATGGAAATTTACAAAGAATTGAACATTAATTTTAACAAACTAAACAAAGAAGCAAAGCGATGCTCGAGTTAGTAATGTGAAAACAAGTTTGTCGATTTTTGAAAATGGGCTTAATTTGAATGCAACAAATATTACTGGAACAAATTACGAATTAATGGAACAAATGATGAAATGAAATAACAAATACAGAAATAAAACAAATAAAATCAAGATTTAAATAAACAAACAAAGAAGAATAAAACTCCTTCCTTTTCTTTTCTCTCTATTTTAATTTCTTCTTTTCTCTATTTTTCTTTCTTTGTTATTCTTTTTTTGTTATTCTTTCTTTGCTTGCTTGCTTGCTTCTTCTTCTTCTTTTTCTTCTTCTTCTTCTTCTTTTTTTTGATTTTTATTTTGATTTTGCTCTTTATTTCCCTTTTCTTTCACTGCATTTTTCCTGTTTGTTTTTCTCCTTTTTTCTTTTACTTACTTTTTCTTTTTTTCCCACTCTGTTTTTCTTTTTCTTCTGTTATTCTGGAATAGAGGGCCACCTAGAGATGAAATAAGGCTACCAAGTATTGAAACAAGCAAAACAAATAAACTATATTACACTTGGGGTCGGCCGAGCCTAAATGAAACACGGCCGAGCCTCAATTCAGCCGGTCGGGTCGCAATGGCGGCAGAGGGGCACTTTGGTAAAACTGTCACCTGTGGCTAAATAAACACAACCCAACCCTTATTTTGCACACACCCAAACTCGAAAACCCTTCTCCTCTCTCTCTAGGGCTCTTCTCTCTCTAGATTTTTCCCATTTTCCAAAAACCCACCAACCCTTGCGATTTTTCTTCTTGAAATCCTTTCCCTCCTTTACATTTTGAACCGATTAAAACTTGATTTCATTTGAGTTTTGGGTTTTCCCTTTGTTTTCCTGGGTTTCTCACGTGTTTTGTGCGGGTTTTACACACCCTCTCTTATTTTTTCTTCTTCTCTCTTTATTTTCTCTCTCTCCTAGGGTTTTGGGTTTTTGGGCTTTTCACTCAACTCACTCACTGGCTCACTTTTCTTCATTTTCCTCACTCTCTTCATGATGGCTAGTGGTGAGATCCGTATCCTAGACCCTGTTATCGTCATTGGAGCCGTCCTAGGTGAGGACATAGAGGCCGAGGATGTTCTCCCTTCCATTCCTGAGCCAGAGTTGCTTCCCCTTGCCGATAGGCCTTTTGAGGCGGCCACCTTCCAAACCCGCTCACACGCTTTGACCCCTAGTGGGATCTTGAGATTCGAGGGCCTCATCCTAGGGATCGATGAAGACGTCTTGTTGCGTGAGCCCGTGGAGCACCTGTCTGCCAATGCCTCCACAGTAAGCAATCTCTTCTTTATTTTGAACATATTTGAACATATTCGAATCTTGTAAGTAACTCTTCCTTTTAAATATTCCCACATTACAGGTGATAGCCAGGAAGATTGGCGGCCATGGGTCTATTTCTGGCCCCAGGCACTGGTATGAAATGCTCTCTACGGAGGTTCGCACATTGGTCGATGTTGCCGGCTTCAAGCCTTTTTGATCGGGATTGGTGCAGATGAGGGATGAGTCATTACTATATAGTGCCTTGGTGAAGAGGTGATGGGACACCACTGACTCGTTCCACTTTTCATCGATCGAGGAGCTGACTCTGACTCCGTATGACTTCTCGATGCTCACCAGCCTGCCAGTCGGGGTGGGCGACCTGATCCCTTTTGATCCTGACATGGCATAGTGGAGAGCTGGACAACTTCATCTTCTTGGAGCGATTCTAGATGCTGCTAGTCCCGGGATGGTGAGGTACAGTTGGTTTCAGGATCACTTCTCTGATCTTCAGCCAGTCATCCCAGAGGAGGTTGCTTAGTACACCAGCGAGTTTCTCATACATCTCTTCAGTACTACCCTGTTTGCGAACAGGGAAAATATCGTAGAGCTGTACACCTTAGGGGCACTGGTGCATTTGCCGTGGGTGGTGGAGTACGACTGGGGTGGCGTTGGCCTGGCCACCCTGTACTATTATATGAGCTCTGTATCCTGTCACAAGGCGGATTCACTAGGTGGCTACTGGATAGTTTGAGAGGTACACCTCACACTTCTTTTTCTATTTTGCTTTGCATTTCCTGTTTTGTATGCTTCATTTGTTCACTTATTCACTTGCATTGCCTATTCTTGCAGCTATGGGTTTACACATATTTCACTTCCCTCGCCCCTGTCCCAGTGAGGCCAATTGAGTTGTCAGTACCTCGCTCCTGGTACTACAACTCCTGATTTGAGCAGTGCTAGTGTATAGACCAAGACTTCCCTCACTCCCGCCGCTTCTTTGACACCGCCATCGCAAATAGGGTAATAAAAATCTGATCTCAACCTTAATCTTTTATTGTTTTCCTTATTTTTATACTGTTGTTCCCTTACTATTGTTCAACCCTGGATATCTGATTCTTACCTTGCATCTCATATTCACAGGTCGACTGGCACCCTTGGGTGGGCATCCCTTAGGTGTCAAGGGTGACTTACATTGTTGCATAGGAGGCCTCCACCATGTGGATTCTGTTTGAAGGCCCTTTCAGCAAGGCATACTACTTGGGGGAGCGATTTCTGCGCCAGACCTGGGGACAGACCGATCCTGATGTCCCGCATCTTCCTCCATCTAGTATGAGGATAACCAGGATCGATCTGTCCCCGGGTCTAGTGACTGGTACCATGAGGCTGGCGATGATCTCTTGATCGATCACCTCATGCAGGGAGAGGTCGATGAATGATACCATGGAGCTGGCGATTTCATTAACTTCCTACAAACCTGGGTGATGGCGCCTCTTACTAGGGGTGTGGTCCGTATACTTCCCAAGGCTACTGCCGCTGCTGCTAGAGGTACTCCCGTTGCTGCTCCTATTCCTAGTCTTTCCGCGATCCCTACCGAGGTTGTATACATGCAACCAGATGGAGTGATCGAGCAGATCTCCCTTGAGCACATTGAGGAGAAGGACCATAGGTTGGTGGTTGCTCCCGGCATTGAGCAGGTACACACTTCTCTATATTTCTGCCCACTGTACTTTCTCATTTCTTTCCACTGTGCTTTATTACTTTACCTCACTGTACTTCATTATTTCTGCTCATATTCTCAAGTCCTTTCATTTTTACAGGTACCCGCGAGGTATGTTGATGATCTCCTCCAGACAGTTGACCGACTGCTTCTAATGGCGCGGAGGCAAACTGCCCTGGTTACCCACGAGATCAAGGTACACTCTGCCCATAGTTTACTCTTGTTGCAACCAATTCTGTTAATCTATTCGGATCTCTATACTTTTTTTAGCTTGAACCGACGCCAGCTGCACCTATAGGACCTCCTCCAGCTGCGATAAGATGGAGACGGGGCCCAGTTTTGGGCCGAGGATGGGAGGATCGAGGGAGGAGTAGAGTGAGAAAGCGCTCGCCTTTTGAGGACTCCTTTGATGAGTATACGACCCCCGAGGATGAGGGGGACGAGGTCGACATGCAGTCCAACAGCCCTAGTGATGATAGTGACGCACCTCTTCCGCAGCCAAGGAGAAAAAGAGCGAGAATGGATTGATTATACTTCTCTTTTCTTTTCTTTTGCCTTGTAGTCAGGAACTAGCTTCAAATAGACCCTTGTATTTTATTTTTGAAGACTTTTCTTTAATTTTGCCTTACGTAGAACAATGATCGGGGTTAGACCCAGAAGCTTATAAAAAGGAAAATTTTAGATGATTCCTCTTGCATGGCATGTGATGAATGGCACAACTTCTGCATGATAACCTTGTATAATATTCTTAGAACTGTGAATGCTTGCTCTTGATTTAATCTTGAATCGGATAATAACCTACAACCGGTCAAAATATAAAATACAACTCGATCATAGAAAAACAAAATGAAACCAACCTAAAAACACAAAACAACACTTGATACAAACAAAACAAAACTCAAAATGCAGCCGCAGTACACCAAGGCCAGAACCTGTTTTTCTGCCACTGGGCCAGCACTTAGACCCGGCCAGGTCCAAATGGGCACGGGCGAGCCCCAATGAGGCACGACCAGGCCCAAAAATGGTGTCGGTCAGTGGGATCCAGCTGTTATGCACTACTCCTTCTCAAAGTCTGTAAAAAGTGATCCCAAGCTGTTTTTCTGGCAGAACAACAAAGATTTGATATTTTGCTCTCAAGATGGAGATTCTACGTAACATTAGACTTCAAGATTGGATAGCCACTTTAGACGGCTTGGAAAAGGTGAATTTTCACAGTTTCGGCATAAACGCCTTTTTCCTTTGAGTCGTGCTACGCTTTGTTTCCCATTCCTCTATACTGCGGTTCGATGCTGGAACTCGGTTACGCATGTATTTCGCTTCGACTCACAAGAGATGTGTCCGACGCCCAAAGAATTTCAAGCATTGATGGAGTCCCAACGCGACGAGGAAATCATATCGCAACCCTGTTTTGGCCATGCTCGGGTACTTGGACAAATGTGTGAGCTTTCGTTACAAGAGGCTCGGTCCCTTGCTCATGATGGGGAGTTGGACATTCTAGGTTTGGTGCATCAATTTTCCACCATCGAAGACAAAGGTAACCTTCTCTAGTGAGGTTACTACCAACACGCCCTTTGCTTATGTTTACTTCCACACTTCCTACTTGCCCCTAGTTATAGTGGAGCTAGCATTCGATTAATCGAAGTAGCCCAATCTCTAAAAGAGGGAAAGAGTTGCATGAGTTTGGCCCTAGCTGAGACTCTGATGGGCCAAGATACTTTCCGTCGGCAAGAGACTACTTGGTTGGCAGGGAGCCCACTGCTTCTCCAGGTACTATTTCCGACCCTTCTTATTTATGATTGTCACATCACTCAACACTCAATCTTTATTTTTCTCTCAAAACCTCTTCCTTACTTTTCCTTCATCGTACACATCTCTATTCTTTAATATCTCTTATTTTCATCAGTTCCCAGGTATGGTCAATAGATAAACTGAAGGTGGTGGACCCTTCTCCTCAGTATTCAGCCAAAGCTTATTTCTTTCACCAACGGCTAGTGGATTTCCCTTAGAGGGGTTCTGGTGTGACTGGATGTGCTACCAGTCTGCAGCGGACATATCTTGGCGTTGCCCTTGGCTTGATTTGACTGAGATGAGTTACAACATGTCCCAATAGTCAGGTGTAGAGTTAATCGGCCTCACACACTGCATGTTCTATTTCCCTCTCCGGTTCAGACGCCAATTTGGACATGATCAAAGTCGTGCAGATGAAGGGGTGGAATACACGGCTTCGTTTCCAATTCATGCCTCGCATTTGCTCCGGTATCTCGCTACTTGGAGGATAAGAGAGCTTCTAACCCCTACTGTTGGCTTCGGTTACACCCTTTCTAGTGAGTGCTTTGCTTGGCTTGAGGAGGAGGCAAAGGTTGGGCCATCTTTAGCTGCAAAATCCTCCATGAGGGCGAGCAGAAGACATAGAGCCACCTGACTTATCTGTGCCCCTAGTTTCACTGCTTTGATCTTTCTTTTCAAGTTTTTTATGATGTAAAAGCAACTTTGATCTAATCAGAAGTTGGAGAATGTACTTGCATTGAAATCAATGTAATTAAAGTTGCGAGCACTAAAATTTTTTCTTTTTGGTCTAAAAATGGTCAATGTTCTAAAAGGTAAAATTTTGAGAAAAATTAGTTCATTAAAACTTTTCAAAACAATTTTCGGAAATGATCACCACCTGATATGCACAGAATCAGTACTTAAGATGTACAACCCTGCATCAGAAGTTCATAACTCTCCACCACACCACTACACTATCATCACTGCTTTATCTTGCAACTGACCTTTCTGGTAACACAACCAAGTTGACAGATGATGGAAAAGATGGACTGATCAAATAAGGTGAACAGGACAGTTGAATTGGAGATGGTTATGGCTGAGCTTCAGGATAAAGTTGCCTACGTATCCCAAAGATGGGAATAAGGCCTTACATAGTTCGGTTAGGGTTCACTCGAGTATTAACTCTCTCCTTTTGTGCTCTAACTTTTGCCAAGGCTGCCCTTTCGGGTTTTCAACCTTGCAAGCTCAATTTTTATTTGTTTCTAATTTTCCATGCTCTAACTTTTGCTTAGGTCACCCTTTTGGGCTTTCGGCCTAGCGAGCCTCTCAGGGATAGTATTTTTTTAACTTGTCCATGTTGATCGGCTGTGAAATCTTTAGACCATCTAAATCCATAAGAATAATCACTTCCCTAGACTAGATTAACTTGATGATATAAGGACCAGTCCAGTTGGGTCTGAACTTGCCCCTAGGGTCATGGATGGGGGCTCGATTGTCTTTCAAGACAATGTCCCCTTCCTTGCGAGTTAAAAGCCCTAGCGATTCTGCGTTGGTAGCCCTGGACATGATACAACGCCTTCAACCTGCTCTCATCAAATAACATCAATTCTTCAAATCTGCTATATTGCCAATCCGCCTCCGTTATCTGACACTCAGCCATAACTCGTAAGGACGGTACTTCAATCTCAATTAGCATAATAGCTTTCATCCCATAGACAAGAGAATAGGGGGTTGCCCTTGTAGATGTTCGAATCGACATTTTGTAGCCCCAAAGTGCAAACGGCAATTTATCTAGCCAGTAACTGTAGGTTTCCACCATCTTCCGCAGGACGTTGTTGATATTCTTGTTCTCAGCCTCAACAGCTCCATTGGTTATGGTATGTAGGTTAATGACTTGTGAAAGGCCATGTTATATTTCTTAAGCAGATCCATTGCCTCTTTCTTGAAGTGTGAACCATTGTCGGAGATAATCTCATTTGGTACCCCATACCGGCAAATGATGTTATTGTTGATAAACTTCGCCACATGCAACACCTTTAGCATAGAGTAGGATTGAGCTTCCACCCACTTAATGAAGTAGTTGATCGCTACCAGGATGAACTCATGTCCGTTAGAGCCTTTTGGCAAGACTGCCCCAATGACATCAATTCCCCAGACTGAGAAATGCCATGGCGAAGTCATGTTATAGAGCTTTGATGGCGGGATATTCATGCGATTAGCATGGATTTGACATTTATGGCATCCCTAAACAAAACCAATACAATCCTCCTCCATAGTGGACCAATAGTAACCTTGTTTAAGGATTTTCCAGGCCAGCATCACACCATTCATGTGTGCTCCACACTCCCCTCCATGGATGGGCTCCATAAGACACTTTGATTCTTCTTCTTCAACACACAGCTTGTGCATTCCTAGATGACCTCTATTGTACAGCTTATCCCCGCAAATTATGAATTGGGCGGCCAGGCACCATATTCCCCGTATGTCCTTGGCATTTGCCCCTGGTGGCTAAGTCTCTTTTTCTAGAAAATTCCAAATGTCGTAGTACCAAGAGTTCTTGTCTTGAACCTCATCTATTGTGGCAATAGTCTCGTAACCAGGCGTGTACTTCTGTTCAATGATGATCGAACGCATCTTGATTCCCAGTGGGATGTCTACCATAGAAGATAGAGTTGCTAATGCATTAGCGAACCGGTTGTTCTCTCTTAGCAGATTTGTAAACGTCAGCTTTTCAAACCGCAGAATTAGCATATCTAGGGCCTGATAGTAAACCTTCATTTTCTCTTCTTTAACCCGCTAATCTCTGTTGGCTTGAGAAACAACCGAGTTCGAATCTCCGATGACATCCAACCTTATTGCCCCTAGTTCTAGGGCAACTTCCAACCCAACGATACACACCTCGTATTCTGCTTCATTATTGGACACTCTGAACCGAAGTTTGAAAGCTAGGGGTATATGGGAATCATCAAGTGCTATCAGCAACACACCTATCCCATAACCGTATTATTTAACTGCTCTTTCAAAGTACATGGTCCACGTTTCCTCCTCTATCTGCAAAATGTCTTCGTCTGGAAACAGGTACTCCACCGCCTCACCTCTTTCTACTGGGTGGTCTGCCAAAAATTCCGCTACAGCTCTCCCTTTAACTGACTTGCGTATGACATATTTGAGATCAAATTTGGAGAGAAGAAGCAACCAACGAGCTAGCCTATCCATAAGCGTTGGTTTCTCAAAGAGATATTTGATAGGATCTAATCTCGAAACTGGAATTACAGAGTGAGCTAACAGGTAGTGCCTTAACTTCCTGGTAGCCCATACCAACTCTAAACAAGCTTTCTCGAGGGGTGTGTAGCGGGTCTCATAGTCCAGTATATTTTTACTCAAATAGTAGATGGCTTTCTCCACCTTGGCTTCTAAGTCCTGAGCTAGCGTGCACTCCATGGTTGAACTTGTCACTGACAGGTACAAGATTAGTGGCTTCCCCAGTTCTGGTGGTGATAACACAAGTGGATTCTGCAAGTACTGCTTCACCTGCTCAAAGACAAACTGACAGCGATCGTCCCATTGGAACTTCTTCCCTTTCTTCAGGAAACCGAACAGTGGTTCACAAGTCAAGGTTAATTTTGAGATAAAAAGTCTTATGAATTGCACTTTGCTCAGAAAGTCGCGCACCTCCTTTTCAGTTCTCGATGGTGGCATTTCTAAGATGGCCTTAATTTTGGACAAATCCACTTCAATTCCCCCCTGTGTGATCAGAAATCCCGACATTTTCCCTGTCGTTACCCCAAAGGTGCACTTCTGGGAGTTCAACCTTAGTCTGTACTCCCTGATCTGTTAAAAGAATTTTTCTAGTACGGTGTAGTAGCCCTCTCGCTCCTTGGGCTTGACAATCATGTCATCCACATATACCTCAACTTTTTTATGGATAATGTCGTACAAGATCGTGGTCGCAGCCCTATGATAGGTAGCCCCAATATTTTTCAGTCCATAAGGCATAACTCGGTAGCAGTAAGTATCCCATAGCATGGTAAATGCGGTCTTTTCTCTGTCATCGGGTGCCATCAAAATCTGGTTATACCCAAAAAACCCATCCATAAATGATAGCAATGCATAGCCCACAGTGAAGTCTATCAACTCATCAATATGCGGCAGTGGAAAGTCATCATTCGGACTAGCTCTGTTCAGATCTCGGAAGTCGACGCAGACTTTAATTCTGCCATCTTTCTTCAGAACTAGGACGATATTGGCAAATCGGGTCGGATACTCGGATACTAACAAGAATCTTGTATTAATCTGCTTGGTGACCTCTTCCTTGATTTTCAACGCCCAATCCGGCTCAACTCTCTGCAATTTCTGCTTGATTGGTCGAGCCTCAAGGTTAAGAGGGATCCGGTACTATACAATCTCAGGATCGATTCCAAGCATGTCTTCATAGGACCACGTGAAAGCATCTTTGAAATCTTTTAATAAAGCAACTAAACGCTCTCGTTCCTCCGAAGACAACGTGGAACCGATCTGGACCAAGCGGGGATCCTTCTTAGTACCCACATTAATTGCTATGATTTCATCTGTACAGGGCTTAACACGCCTCTCATCTTCTTGGTCAACCAAAATTTTCAAAGCCCAAGGAATTTCTTCCTCTTCGTTTACGTCAAAATTTTGAAGATGAAGATCAGGATAACAAACCAAAGGCACAAAAAAGTAAGCGAAATCCATAGAATTTCCATTCAAAAAGTCTAGATCTTTGGTTATAGTAGACTCAAAAGAAAATCTGAAAGACGACCTGGACAGGACCTTGGTATCCGGGTTACCACTCCTAGATACCAGACTTAAAAGAACTAGAATCTGACTTTGATTCCACAGACTCAGTGGAATCAGATTCAAACTCACTATTCGATTTAGAATTGCTGATGGTGCACTTCTCAAACTTCTAGACCAGGCATGGAGCCTTAGATGCATCCACGATAAAATTGGAGAAATTCGCTGCTGGTTTATCCCCGATCATTGAGATAGAAAAACTATCCCCCAAGTTGGCGGGCTCAACTCCAGCCGTAGAACTTGCTAGTAGGTTAGCCAGCGTTTTTCTCAACAACTCTTCTTCTTCAATGTCCACACTCGCGGTGTTGCCTTGATCTATATTAATGCTCTGGCCTGCCTGCTCATCCTCTTCTTACGGCAACTGGTGTCCGAAGAAAATCTCGAACCCCGGGTACCTTGTCTTTGTTTCCTAGTCATACCAAGGCTTTGGAAATCCACAAAAGGGGAAATCTTCCCCTTGACGAACAAAGCGTTCGTTCAGGGTTACCCATATTGGCTTGCGGACTGACTCATACTACCTTCCAGTCCTTTTTGCTTTAAGCCTTCTCAACTCCTCTCCCTTTTTTTGCCAATTTGCAGCGGTGGGTTTGTATCCCAGCCCGAAAGCATGGGGGTTATGACTCATCTCCGTGGAAATAGTACCTCCTTGCCTGCCACTTCTGCCCAATCTTGACCTAGGAATATGCCTTTTTTTGTTCATCATGTAAATGGACTGGGCGCTTACGTAATTTCCATCGTCTTCCACCATGATGGATTGGACCAACCGGGCCTCCGCCATGGAGAAGCCGGATAGGAATATATCCTCTTCCCCATGTATGATTTCTAGCAATGGTGTGGTTGTTCCCTGCGGAGGGTGGATCGCAGAATTTCTATACACAGTAGTAATTTCACCTACTGGTGAACTGTCAATGACACTGCTCTCATTTGGTGTAGCCAAGGCCTTCCTAGTAGTAAATTGAAAGTGGCTGGTATGTCCATAACATGGAATTCCACCTCATACTCAGACGGGCCAGTTAGTATGTGGCTCTTGAACATTCCCACAACATCCCGGCTAGTGTTGTCATAAGCCCGAACAACCTGGGTCATGGGCGTAGAGTCAGTCAGTCTCAAACCTATGGCATAGGCAGTCCATGCTGGACATACATTAATCGCTGAGATGGTATCGCTTAACCTCAGGGTTCTTAGGTTGGTAATTAGCCAAAAACAGTGCTGGAAATAACATGAAAAAGTTAGCTAAAATAATGAAGAAATTGAGCTAGTAAACAAGCATAAGGAGGGGTGGCTAACCCCTCCATTTTTGGGACCTCAAAACAACATTTTCAACCTCTAAAAAACTCTGAAAATCAGTGGTAAAAAGTTGGAAAAAAGTTGAGAAAGAGATGGGAAACACAAAGGCAAAAGCTTAGGAGACAAGGTTCAAAGAAGGGTGGGTTGATAACTTTAAACTACAAGTTTTAGCCCATAAAAACAGTGGAAAAACAATATAGAAACAACAAGAAAATATAAGTAGTATAAAGATAGGCAAAGTTATACCTCTTGAAGAGAAGTAACTCCTTTGTTCACAAATCACAAAGCTTACACTCTCAAGGGTTGAGATTTGAGCTCAAGAACCTCAACAAGAAGAGCTAAATTTTTGGTTTAGGAAGTGTAGAGAGAGAGAGTGTGTATAGGTTGCAAGATAGAGAGAGAGTGCTATGCAAGTATTGGTCCTTAAGGAATTTTTTCTAACCTTAAAACCAAGAGGGAAGGTCCCCTATATATAGAAAAACATGTTACTATCTCGGAAATATCTGTATATAGACAGCTGGTGCAATGCATGCACCTGTGCAAACAACTGGCAACAAATATCTGCAAAAATCTGCTCTCAGGAACAAGTGGCCGGTAGGCCACCTTTAGTGGACGATCGTACATTAATGGACCTATGGGGACACTTGCCCAGCCAATCCACTCAAAATGGCCTACTTTTTCATAACTGGCCGGCCGTACACAAAAATCTACTCTCAAGCCCTACTTCAAACAAGCATATTTCCTTTATCCGAACTCGGTTTTAGATGATTCTTGAGTCTAAATTGAATCTCCGGAAGTCTACTTTCCTATGGTGGTGGCTTCATATCTAAATTCTCAGTGTACAAAGAGATATGCCCAATTTAGTGAAGGCTGCTCATTTCTAGCTTAACAGATTGATGCCCGACATTTTCCTAAACTACTTTTTTTCCCTCCCCTCCTATTCCCTTCAACTCCAAACCTATAAATAAGATGTTTTAAAGATTTTTCAAAGAGTTCACATCCCTTCCACTTATGTCCACTTTGTCCTTATTCGGTTTACCGAAAAGTGCAATATTTTAAACGAAATATGAGCCTCAAAACATCGTAGAAACATTTGAAAAAAAATATTTTGGAAAAGAAGGTTTTAAGGTCTAAGATAGGGTGTAAGGTTGGGATTTAGAAGCTCTTCTTGCTGAAGAAATTGAACATTTGTACATCGTAACTTTCATCATCGAGTGATCAACCTGAGGCATCTAAGTCTTAAAGGCGGTCAAAAATGAGGTGTCTTCACTCACCGATCTGATCTGAGATGAATGAGAGTGTGAAAGATAGTACCAAGAGAGAGAACTCAGTCTTAAGATGAGAAAGAGAAAAGAGAGAGAGAGTACCGAGAGAGAGATGAGAGTGTTAGAGACAGTGTGGCATGAATGAATTAGGGTTAGACTTTAGCTTTTATATGAAACAAGAAATTATATTATGTGGGAGTGTATATAGTATAAATATAGACTATTTCTATACGGTCCGGATCGGTTCCAATCCGAAACCGTGGAGTTCAATTTGGAATCGATCCGTGGCCTATGGATTTTTAATTTCTAATCCAGAAATGAATCTTAAATTCAAAAAACCAATCCAAACCTACCGAATTAAACTGGACCAGATCGAATTACGGATTATACGGATTCCTTACTCAGCCTTACATGTATCACGGAACACAAACTAACTTATTTATATATATATAGGAATAGCTTTGGTGTTGGTGGCTTGTATTTTATTTCCCATTTTGCCCTTAAGTTTATTTTTGAATTTTCTATTTTGTCCTTTAGTTTGTTTGGTGAATTAATTTGGATGGAGGGCTTTTAGAAATTATGTAAGAAATTTGAATTAATTGTAATTAGGTTAATAGTCCAAAAGTTGAGAATTTTTTTGAGTCTTTTTGGATAAATTACAAACACACCCCTGAGGTTTGTTTTAAATACAAATTGTCTCTTGTGATTCTGAAAATTATATCACGCTCTTTCATATTTCAAATTTCATAACAAATAGTTCCTTTTATTAATAAATCATCAAGTCAATTAAAAACTTTTAGTAATGTTAGAAATTTATTTCAATTAATAATTTAGGTAATTTTATTATTGTATATGAGAGCAGTAAGAAAATTTATTTTTTCAATTAATTCTGTTAAATAAAATATTCAAACAACGAGGTATTTGTAATTTTGCAAACTACAAAGAGCAAACTGTATTTTAAGCAAATCTCAAGAGTGTATTTATAATTTACCTTTTTTTTTTTTGTTGTTCTTTTTTTTTTTTAAAGTGATGTTAGAGTGATTATTTGTATGGTTGTTATACTCTTAACTTTTGACTATTGTATCTTCAATTTTGGTAGAATTAAATACCAATCAGCTAAAAAAAAAAAAAAATCCAAAATTACTTTAGAGAATCTGGACTCTTCTAAAGTTGTAATAAAATGACGTAATCATTCTATTTTATTTCATTCTAATTAACCTAATACAATATAAGAGTTCATAAAAAAAAAAAATTATAGGTGAAATAAAATGATGCTATATAAAAATATAACGTCTATGTCAATATATATATATATATTTTTTTTTTTTCTGCCAACCAAACACTACATTAAAATCAAAAAAAATCAAATTTTAATAAAAAAATAAAAAAATGTACAACTTGCCCGTGCCTTGCATGGGCCTCTATATGTATGAAATAAAATTTTCGGATTATGAAACAAGAAGTCGTAGGAGTAGGAAGAAGACTAAGGGCAGTGCAAACAAACTTTTGGTAGGTTGATCTACCACCAATTCATGATGTGGTATTTTTATTTCAACAATTTTTTTATTATTTTAATTAAAATTAGATTTAAAAAATACAACTTCAAATTTAAATTTGTGTTTTGAAAAAGACACTCAAGTCAGAGGTCATTTTTAAAACTTTTGAGCCAATAAATCAAAATTTAAATCTTTTTGAACAAAAAAATGTTATTATTTCTTCAAAATGACGTATCTATTCAAAACTTATTTATATATTCAAATATCAATTATCTGTCCAAATGTCACTTTTATTAATTCTAAACATGTTCACTTTGTGAGGAATACCATTCAACTTGTCCATTTTAAACTAATTTTGTGAAACAATTTAGGAGAAAAAATAATTTATTTTCATTTTCAATTAGTAACTAATCTTTTAGTTTAAAAGTCACCACCTCCCTATGAAATAATATAGAATATATCATTCTATTTTATTTTATTTTTTAATATTTTAATAACAAGTCCAATTATCCCCTTTCCGGTTCAATTGGGGAAGGTGTTATTTAGTGAAACAATCTAACCAATTGTCATTTAGTTTTTATCAATTCTAAAGGCCATGTCCACTATGTGAGGAATATACCATTCAAAATGAACGGTTCAGATCATAAAAATAAGCTTATAATGCATCTCAAAATGAGACACAACAGTCACTGCTGTGCCTTTGTCCATTCTTTTTTTCTTTTCCTAATTTAGTGAAACAATCTAGGGGAAAAACTTCACATTTTCAATTAGTAAACTAATGTTATAGTTCAAAAGTTAACATCTCCGTGTGAAATCAAATTTGCGCAATATAAAACACATCATTCAATTTTTTATTTTTTTATTTTTCACTCTTAATACTAAGTATAGTTATTCAGTTTCTAGTAAATTTTGCTAAGGCGTTTTTTTTTTATATATATATGTATGGGCGGTAAGGTATTATTTAGTAAAAATTGTTATTCAATATTTTATTAGTTCTAAATAACATGTCCACTTTGAGAGAAATATCATTCAACTTGTCCATTTTTCTCTAATTTAGTGAAACAATCACAACACAAAAATTAAAATTTTAGAGAAAAAAAAATTGGGATAAAAATACTTTTTAGAGATGAAATATTTTAATCACTAATAGTGTTGTAATTGTATTTTTAACAACAACATTGAACATCTTGTGGTTAATTAAGATATTTTTTGAACCAAATTTTTTGTTTCAAAAAATAAACTCTTTTGGCATGAGATTGTTTTGTTCTTGCATTTAATAGCGGCGTTTTCAAAATTTTGTCGCTAGAGTTTTTTTATGAACTCTATTTGTTTCAATTTTTGTAGAATTAAATACCAATCAACTAAAAAAAAAAAATCCGAAATTACTTTAGAGAATTTGGACTCATAACTAAAGTTATAATAAAAGCACATAATTATTTTATTTTATCTCATTCTAATTAACCAAATACAATATAAGAGTTCATAAAAAAATATTATATGTTAAATAAAATGATATATAAATATATAAGGTCTATTTCACTATATTTTTTTCTCACCAAACAAACAGTACATTAAAATCAAAAAATCAAATTTTAATAAATAAAAAAAAAGAGTGCACAACTCGCCTGTGCCTTACATGGGCCTCCCTACCTAGTGTGTGTGTATATATATGTAATAAAATTTTGGAATTATGAAGCAAAAAAAGTCGTAGGAGTAGGAAGAAGACAAAGTGCAGTGCAGACAAACTTCTGGTAGGTTGATCTACCACCAACTCATGATGTGGTATTTTTATTTCAACATTTTTTTTAATTTTAATTAAAATTAGATTTAAAAAATACAACTTCAAATTTAAATTTGCATATTGAAAAAGGCACTCAAGTCAGTGGTCCATTTTTAAAACTTTTGAGCCAATAAATCAAAATTTATATCTTTTTGAACAAAAAAGACATTATTTCTTCAAAATGACATATCTATTCAAAACTTATTTATATATTCAAATATTAATTATCTGTCCGAATGTTAATTCTAAACATGTTCATTTTGTGAGGAATACCATTCAACTTGTCATTTAAAACTAATTTAGTGAAACAATCTAGGAGAAAAAATAAATTTATTTTCATTTTCAATTAGTAACTAATCTTTCAGTTTAAAAGTCCCCATCTTCCTATGAAATCAAATCTACAAAATGTAGAATACATCATTCAATTTTTTTTATTCTTAATAACAAGTCCAATTATCCCCTGTCCGGTGCAATTTGGGATGGTGTTATTTAGTGAAACAATCTAACCAATTGTCATTTAGTTTTTATCAATTCCAAATGCCATGTCCACACTACAACAAATAAGAATTTTAGAAACCAAATGTTTTGGTCTCTAAAAATAAAAAATTTGTTATAAAAGACATTTAGGGACCAATTTCTACCGTCATGAGGATAGTCGCTAAAAGGCCGTCCCGAAAAGTCCAAAACAAGGTTTTTAGCAACAAAATTTTGAAAATGTCACTAATAAATAGACTTTTAGGAACAAAATAATTTAGTCTCAAAATGGTTTATTTTTTGAAACAAAAAGTTTGGTCCCAAAAGGATAATAATTCATCACTAATGTCTAATTTTTGTTACTAAAAATATAATAATGAAACTTTTCATAACAAAAATATTTGGTTCCTAAAAAATAATTTTGTCCTTAAATTTTGGTTTCTAAAACCTTAATTTTTTTATAGTGCCACTATGTGAGGAATATACCATTCAACTTGTCCATTTTTTATTTTTTTTTTTTTTATTTATTTTTTTTTTCTAATTTAGTGAACAATCTTTGGGGAAAAACTTCACATTTTCAATTAGTAAACTAATCCTATAGTTCAAAAGTTAACATGTCCGTGTGAAATCAAATTTGTGCAAAATTTTTTATGTTTCACAACACAAAAATTAAATTTTTAGAGAAAAAAATTTAGGGATAAAAATACTTTTTAGAGACGAAATATTTTAATCACCAATAGTGTCGTCATTATATTTTTAACAACAAAATTGGACATCTAATGGTTAATTAAGATATTTCTTGAACAAAATTTTTTGTTTCAAAAAATAAACTCTTAAATTGTTTTGTTCTTACATTTATTAGCGGTGTTTTAAAAATTTTGTCGCTGGAGTTTTTTTATGAACTCTTTTTATTTCAATTTGTGTAGAATTAAATACCAATCAACTAAAAAAAAAAATCCAAAATTACTTTAGAGAATCTGGACTCATAACTAAAGTTGTAATAAAAGCACATAATTATTCTATTTCATCTCATTCTAATTAACCAAATACAATATAAGAGTTCATAAAAAAATATTATAGGTGAAATAAAATGATATATAAATATAAAAGGTCTATTTCACTGTATTTTTTTTTCCACCAAACAAACAGTACTTTAAAATCAAAAAAATTCAAATTTTAATAATAATAAAAGAAGGTGTACAACTCACCCGTGCCTTATAGCGATTCCGGTTTTGATCCGTTACGTATTGCATTCCGGACTCGGTTTGGTATAGTTTTGAATAGTTATTCATATCTTATTTCCCTTATCTTCCCCTTATGTTGGTTACCGAGTTGTAGTTGTGCGTTTGGAATAGGTTGGTTGTTTGTTTTTCCAAACCTGTGATGCCCAGATTTTGGCTCTTGCGCTCGAGCAGGCTTCACAAATTTTGCTCCTCCGCTCAAGTAGCCATTCTTCCGCTCGAGCGAGATTTGTCAACTCTTAGTATTTTTGCAGATCTGCAAATACTGGGAGAGTGCATTGGATGCTCGAGCGTCCAGTCTCACACTCGAGTAGGGTCCTTCGTCTACAAAACTTCTGGAAGTACGTATCCCACGCTCGAGCATCACTTTCCACGCTTGATCAGACTGCGTGTATAACAGTCCGTGAAGATGACATTTTTGTTCACTTTTACATTCCTCTCTCTCTCTCTCTCTAAAACTTTCCAAAAACCTAAATCTTGAGTTTCACTCTCTAAAACTCACATTCTCTCTTCTAGTTCATCTAGATCTGTTGATCTCTTCACCCTAGTGCCTTTGAGAAAAAGGTAGAGTGCTTCAAGATCTTCATTTTGATCCGAACAAACTTGGATTTCGGTGTCTTTGGAGTTTCAACCTTGTTTTGCTCGTCTTCTCTCTTTGAGGTAGGGATTTTCTACACCTTGTTATGGTTTTTAACTTAGTTATTTGTATATTGTGTAACAATGGTGGTCTTGGGGTATTATGGACAAACCTAGGGTTTGGGATATAAAATGAAAAGAGGGGCTTTTGAGGAATGTGGAATAAGTGGGTTTGGGGTTTGAATATGAGACCATATTGTGTTAAAATGGTTGATTTTGGTACATGGGTTGATATTTGGAAAAAAGTGAAAAACTTGCCCTAATAGAATAAAATGTTATTTTGGATAAATAATTGTAATTGACATTGGAAATGTGAAATTTGATGATTAGTGATATAAATGATGGGATTTGATATGTATTGTCTCATGCCCTTGGAAATGTTTGAATAAACTATCTGTCTTGAGATTGTATATCTGTTTAGAAATAACTGTATTGGGCTATCGGTGGAGGATAGCCATGATTGTTGTAGAAATTGCATGAGGATTAGATGAATTGAAACTAATCTCTTGTTTGTTGCCATTGAAAATGACTATGTTAAAATACGTTGTACATGTATGTATGTTTGGGAGGAGAAAGATGATGTACTCCATTGTTTGATTATGTGTTTAAATACATTGCATATGTATGAATGATTGTTTGTAAGGAGAAAGAGGATGAACTCCATTATAATTAAGTTGGCCGGAGTGTCCTAGGTGAAAGTTCTGAAATTATACATGGGTGCCGATCCCGCGGATGAAATATTCGTAAAATGGCAAATTGAAATTATACATGGGTACTGATCCCACGGACGAAATATCTATAAAATAACAGTTTGAAGTGTTTATATGTTGATGATGTGATTATAGAACTAATGAGTTGTAGTCTCATTTGGGTTGTTGAGATATGATGAAATTGGTTCATGTAATGAAATGACTCGAATGGAAATGGATTAAGAATTGGATTTGGTATCTCATGACTATATAAAAATGTAGATGTTTTAATCACGGGCATTGTTTATGCATATTGTACTTATACCTTTGTTAAACCTCATATATTGTGTTAGATTATTCCTACTGGGCTATGGCTCACCCTATTTGAGAAAAACCATTTTCAGGTGTTGGTGACATGCCTCCGCCAAGGCAATAGCATTGGAGGGATCTTTGGGAAGCAAGAGCTTCTTGTTTTGTTTTGTTTTGTATAGCCTAGGGTTAAACTTGTATGAGCTAGTCTCCTTTTGTTGTAACCAAGCTAAGACTTGGAAAGGTGTAAGCTCAAAGGGCATTTATTTATGTTAAACTCTTTTGTATTATTAACTTCTTGTAATGAAAGGACTATTTACTCTGATTTATGTAACTATGAACAAACGTTCTGGGTTGTATTTACTGTATTATTTTGGGGGCGTTACAACTTGATATCAGAGCGTACCGGGTTTGAATACTTTGGGTACGTGGGAAGTGGTTAGTACCACAATGGGTTTGTCTCGCTTGCTAGAGACTTAAGTATGAATGACATGTGCTTATATGATAACATGCTTATGTGATTATGTGGGTATGAGATTTAGTTCCTAAGATGTTGATTGGGTCTACGGGTTTCTGGAAGTCCTATTAGAAAGGCAATTGATCACTGCCGTTTTTAATTGGAACTCTAGCAACGCCGCGGGACAGTCATTATCTAGAAAGGAAATTTGTATGTGTTTACGTGATTATGTGCCTATGTGGAGTGAATTATTGTTGTCCAATGCATTAGGACGCGAGTGAGTTAGCTTCGGCACATTTGTAAATGTGCTAATCTCTTTCATTACCTCTATTAGGATGTCAGGACGTGGAGGTGGAGGTGGAGGTGGTAGGCATGGTAGGCCTAGGAGGCACGAGGTGCCTATACCGGATAATATTCTGGCACAGGAAGAGGGACTTGGTCAGGCCAATGAGGAAGAACCGGTTGGACAGCAAGCCTTGAACGCCTTAGCCCGCGAAATGGACGAAGCGTTGTGGGAATCCATGGACATTCTCAGGGTTGAGAATTAAGTCCAGGCCCAAGTAGCTAAGGTAGGGCCTTCGTTTTTGAAGAGAGAGTTCTTCCAGTCGAATCCGGATGAGTTTTTAGGCGATCCTATGGAGCCATTGAAGGCAGATGAGTGGCTTGAACAGATAGTGAAGACGTTCGAGATGCTTGGCACCGAGGACGACTAGTTAAGGGTAACCTTGGCGTCTTTCCAGCTGAAGGCGGATGCGGGTCAGTGGTGGAAGTATACATATGGGTGCATTGGAGGAACTTAGGGGGCTTTTGTCAGCGTTTTCCAGGACAAGTTTTTGCCTTCTACTATTTGGGAGAAGTTGAGGGACCAGTTTTCCAAGCTGGTGCAGTTGAACACACCTGTGGCAGAGTTAGAAGCCACCTTTACTAGCTTGTCTAGGTTTGCACCTGAGCTTATGGTGACAGAAGAGCGCCGGTGTTTGGAGTTTGAGAAGAGGCTGAGGATCGGGCTTACGTTCCGAGTAGTCGGATCCATGATTAGAGACTATGGACGCCTTGTGGAGGCGGCGACCCATCTTGATGCTATTATGCAGGCTGAGGAGGAGAAAATGAGGGGCTCTAGGAGGAGTTAGGATAGTCAGGAGGACACTAAGAGACAGAGGGTTTCTAACCCTCAGCAGTCCTAGGGAGCTCAATCGAGGTCCACTTTTCCAGTGCCAAGTTCGGGTTCTGGGAGAGGTGGTCAGGGGGATGTAACTTGTTTGAAGTGTGGTCAGTTGGGCCACAAGTCTCCAGCTTGCTCGCAGAGAGGAGGAGGGCAGCGAGCTGCTTCGTCTTCAACTTGTTCTCTGGGCCAGAGTCATGGTAGAGGACAGCCGCCCACTTGCTATCAATGTGGTTAGGCGGGGCACCTGAAGAGGTTTTGTCCATAGTTGGGTGGCGCATCTGGTGCGTCTAGCTCGAGACAGACACAGAGTCACCAGCTAGCACAGGCCTCGAGAGCCAATCAAGGAGCCTCTTCGGCTCAATCTGTGCAGCAGACTTATGCTCTGAGGGGTGAGCAGGTAGATCGAAGGCCAACAGGGCGTGTGTATGCTGTTACCGCACCAGATCTTGTACCGGCTCCATTTGTTGTGAGAGGTACCTTTTTGTTTTGCAATTTAGTTGCTAATGTGTTGATTGATACGGGTGCATCCCATTCTTTTATCTTGTCTGCATTTCTAGCGGTTTTGGGATTGGAGTTGGCACAGTTAGCATCTCCCATTTGTGTAAAGTCACATATTGGTGGTGAAGTTATTCTCAAACAGGGGTGTCAGGGTTGTGACATAGAGGTTGTCGGTCGTTGACTTCCATTTGCATTTGTTTTGCTCGATATGACTAGTTCATATTATCTTGGGTATGGACTGGTTATCATCATACTGGGCTATTATAGATTGCTACCGTCAAAAGGTTACTGTATGTACCTTGAGCGGTGACTGTTTCTATTTCTTGGGAGATCGGGTGGATAGAGTCTTATCACCGGTATGTGATCCCCGTGGGCGGAGTGAACTTAGCTGTCTTCTTGCTAGCTTTCAGAGTAGTGAATGTGATGAAGTCCGGGTTAAGTTGCCGAGGGTGGTTTGTGAACACCCAGATATCTTTCCCGAGGATCTTACTAGTTTGCCACCTCATTGAAAGATTGAGTTCTTTATTGATTTAGTGCCTGGCATGGCACCGATTTCTATGGCACCATATCGGGTTGCACCTACTGAGTTGAGTGAGTTGAAGATTCAACTCCAGGAGTTGTTAGATAAGGCTTTTTATCCGCCCTAGTACTTCGTCTTAGGGAGCACCAGCTCTCTTTGCTAAAAAGAAAGATGGAGCCTTGCTACTTTGTATCGATTATCGAAAGTTGAACCGTGTTACTGTTAAGAACAAGTACCCTATGCCTCGTATAGATGATATGTTTGATCAATTGAAAGGGTCTTTTTGTTTCTCTAAGATAGACCTGCGGTCAGGTTATCATCAGTTGAGGGTAAGAGAGGAGGATATCTTGAAGACGGCATTCCGTACGTAGTATGGCCATTACAAGTTCCTAGTGATGCCTTTTGGGCTAACCAATGCTCCAGCGGTGTTTATGGATTTGATGAATCGAATCTTCCATGAGTTTTTAGACCGCTTTGTGGTCGTCTTCGTGGATGACATCTTGATTTATTTGCCTTCTAAGGAGGAACACAAGGAACACTTGCGGGTAGTGCTTGATTTGCTTAGAGCCCATAAGTTGTATGCTAAGTTTGGGAAATGTGAGTTTTGGCTGAAGGAAGTTAAGTTCTTAGGCCATGTAGTGTCCGGGGAAGGGGTGACTATAGATTCATCCAAGATAAAGGCAGTGCAAGACTGGGCACAACCTAAGAATGCCTTCGAGATCCATAGTTTTCTGGGGTTGGCTGGGTATTATCGGAGATTTGTGAAGGACTTCTCCAAACTAGCTTCACCTTTAACTAGACTGACGAAGAAGGGAGTCAAATTTCTGTGGGATGGGACTTGTGAGAATTCGTTCCAAGAACTTAAGATTAGACTCACCACTGCTCTAGTATTGATTATTCCAGAGAGGGGTTTGGGTTATTCAGTATATTGTGATGCCTCATGGGAAGGTTTGGGTTGTGTATTGATGCAAGAGAGGAAAGTGGTAGCCTATGGCTCGTGGCAGTTGAAAACACACGAGAGGAACTACCCCACCCATGACCTAGAGCTAGCAACGATGATTTTTCCCTTGAAGATTTGGAGGCGTTATCTGTATGGTGAGAAATTTGAGGTGTTTTTCGATCACAAGAGTCTGAAGTATCAGTTTACACAAAAAGACTTGAATCTGAGGCAGAGGAGGTGGATGGAGTTCATAGAGGATTATGACTTCGAGTTGCATTACCATTCGGGAAAGGCCAACGTTGTGGCCGATGCTTTGAGTAGGAAGTCAATTAGCAGTGTGGCTTGTATTACCATCCGGGAATGGGAGATGTTGGGTGCTCTTAGAGAATTTGACTTGCACTTGAGTGAGTCCATTGAATCTACGGCTTTGTTTTCAGCAGTTGCACAACCTAAACTTGTGAACCAGGTGCTAGAAGCGTAAAGCGGTGATCTTGAGGTAGAAACCCTTAGGGAGAAGATCTCAAATGGGAAGGTATAGAAGGGTTTAAATATGTACCCGACTAGAGTGTAAGATACCGTGATCGTCTGTTTGTGCCGGAGTCTTGCCGAGAGGAGGTACTCCGAGAGTTTCACCATTCATGCCTTATGGTACATCCGGGAGGCGCAAAGATGTATCATGATCTTAGTCGCCAGTTTTGGTGGAGAGTTATGAAGAAGGATGTAGCCGTGTTTGTATCGAAGTGCCTTACTTGTCACCAAGTGAAGGCCGAGCATCAAAGGCCAGCGGGTTTGTTGCAAACCTTACCAATAGCCGAGTGGAAATGGGAGCATGTCACGATGGATTTTGTTGTGGGCCTTATGAGGAATCAATGGGGTAATGATGCCATTTGGATGGTAGTTGACCGGTTGACCAAGTCGGCACACTTTATAGCTATGCGTGTAAACGATTCGGTGAACCATCTTGTTGACCTTTACATTAGAGACATAGTGAGGTTGCACGGAGTCCCTGTGACAACTGTTTCGGATAGAGATCTGTGTTTTACAGCTCGATTGTGGCAAAGCTTGCAGAGTGCCTTGGGCACTAAATTGACCTTTAGCACCGCGTATCATCCTCAGACTGACGGACAGTCCGAGCATACCATTAAGATCCTTGAGGATATGCTTTGAGGTCGTGTCCTCGATTTTAAGGGGTCGTGGAAGAGGCATTTGCCCTTAGTGGAGTTTGCCTATAATAACACTTTCCAATTGAGTATTGGCATGGCACCGTTTGAGGCCTTGTATAGTCGACCGTGTAGATCTCCATTGTGTTGGGCCGAGGTGGGTGATGCACCTTTGTTGGGCCCAGAGTTAGTTCAGGAAACAACGGAGAAGGTAGCACTTATTCATAAGAGATTGATTACGGCTCAGAGTCGCTAAGAAAATGATGCCGACCGTAGGAGGAGACCCTTGTCTTTTGAGGTGGGAGACCATGTGTTTTTGAAAATACCACCTAGGCAGGGTTTGATGAGATTCGGGAAGAGAGGGAAGTTATCCCCTCGGTTTATTAGCCCTTTTGAGATCCTTGAGCAAATTGGAGAGGTTGCATACCGTTTGGCGTTGCCACCACAACTTTTCGGGGTTCATGACGCGTTTCATATTAGTATGCTTCAGAAATATAAGCTGGATCCATCGCATGTGTTGCATTGGACCGACTTGAAGGTAGATGAGGATGCCTCGTATGAGGAGAGACCGGCGAGAGTCTTGGATAGACGGGGACCAGGTCTTCCGAGGCAAGACAATTCCCTTAGTAAAGGTATTGTAGAAACATCACAAAGTTGAGGAAGCAATTTGGGAACGTAAATTGGAAGTCCGAGAGAAGTATCTAGACTTATTTGTTGATGTTTGAACATGTATTGTATTGCAATTATGATTGGTAAAATGTGAGAACATTGTATATGTTTTGGAAAGGTAGAAGCATTGTATATGTTGTTTACATTTTGGAAACATAGGTTGATTATAAACATTGCATATGTTTGAGAATATGGAATATCACATGTATTGTATCACTTTTGGAAGCATTGTATATGCTATGTAAAATTTTGAAAACTTGAATTTTGATTTAAACATTGCAGATGTTTAGGAAACTGTAAAATGTGCTTTCAATGTGAGACTTGTGTATCGAGTCAATGAGGATGGATGACTGAAGAATGGGTCATGGTGATCAACTTGTAAGAATAAAATTGTTGTGAATGGTTTAATTATGTTTTGAGCCCAATTTGTAATTTCGGGGACGAAATTCCTTAAGGGAGGAGGTTATAGCGATTCCGGTTTTGATCCGTTACTTATTGCATTCCGGACTCGAGTTGCTATAGTTTTGAATGGTTATTCATATCTTGTTTCCCTTGTCTTCTCCTTATGTTGGTTATCGAGTTGTAGTTGTGCATTTGGAACAGGTTGGTTGCTTGTTTTTCCAAACCTGTGATGCCCAGATTTTGGCTCTTCCGCTCGAGCGGGCATTCTTGCGCTCTAGTGGAGCGACCATTCTTGTGCTCGAGCAGGATTTGTCAACTCTCAGTATTTTTTGAAGATTTGCAAATACTGGGAGAGTGCATTGGACGCTCGAGCGTCCAGCCTCACGCTTGAGTAGGGTCCTTCGTCTACAAAACTTCTGGAAGTGCGTATCCCACGCTTGAGCGCCACTTTTCACGCTCAAGCGAAAACTTTGTGTCTGACGCTCAAGCGTCACTTTCCACGCTCGAGTGGATTGCGTGTATAACAGTCCGTGAAGATGACATTTTTGTTCACTTTTTTATTCCTCTCTCCCTCTCTATCTAAAACTTTCCAAAAACCTAAATCTTGAGTTTTTCTCTCTAAAACTTACCTTCTCTCTTCTATTTCATCTAGATCCGTTGATCTCTTCACCCTAGTGCCTTTGAGAAAAAGGTAGAGTGCTTCAAGACCTTCATTTTGATCCGAACAAACTTGGATTTCGGTGTCTTTGGAGTTTCAACCTTGTTTTGCTCGTCTTCTCTCTTTGAGGTAGGGATTTTCGACACCTTGTTATGGTTTTTAACTTAGTTATTTGTATATTGTGTAACAATGGTGGTCTTGGGGTATTATGGACAAACCTAGGGTTTGGGATATAAAATGAAAAGAGGGGCTTTTGAGGAATGTGGAATAAGTGGGTTTGGGGTTTGAATATGAGACCATATTGTGTTAAAACGGTTGATTTTGGTACATGGGTTGATATTCGAAAAAAAGGGAAGCACTTGCCCTAATGGAATAAAATGTTATTTTGGATAAATAATTGGAATTGACATTGGAAATGTGAAATTTGATGATTAGTGATATAAATGATGGGATTTGATATGTATTATCTCATACCTTTGGAAATGTTTGAATAAACTATCTGTTTTGAGATTGTATATCTGTTTAGAAATAATTGTATTGGGCTATCGGTGGAGGATATCCATGATTGTTGTAGAAATTGCATGAGGATTAGGTGAATTGAAACTAATCTCTTGTTGGTTGTCATTGAAAATGACTATGTTAAAATACATTGTACATGTATGATTGTTTGGGAGGAGAAATGAGATGTACTCCATTGTTTGATTATGTGTTTAAATACATTGCATATGTATGAATGATTGTTTGGGAGGAGAAAGGTGAGGGACTCTATTGTTTGGGAGGAGAAAGGAGACAGACTCCATTATAATTAAGTTGCCAGAGTGTCCGGAGTGAAAGTCCCGAAATTATACATGGGTGCTGTGGACACCCCATTTTTGACCATCCTCAAGACTTGGACGTCATCATTTGAACACTCGATGATCATCCATGCTCGTGTTCATTTTGAGTTCCCGAAGGTCTTAGCTGCGCGCTTTGACTTATGATCTCTCAACTTGTTTGTTTTGTGCTTGGTTGTGGACCAAGGACTTGTGGTTTTTGCTTCTGAGGGAAGAGGGTGGCTTGTTGGCCATCTCTACGACCCATTGGCCAAGGCCTTGTGCCATCGGCCTTGTTTTCTTGCTATCGGCCATAAGTGTTGGCCGATCAACACTCTTTTTGGTCGATCGGCACTCTTTTTGGTCGATCGGTCATATTTCTTGGCCGAGACTTTCCACCTGCTTTTGCAGATATTTTTGTGCTAGCTGTGACAGCTGGTGAGCACAATTCTCATCCTCTATACACGTGGAGGGATTGAATCAAGACTCAAGTTTGTTCAACAAGCTTGAGAATTGAATTTCTATAAGAAGGGAGGCCCCTCTCCCTTTCCAGAGGTTCTGAAAAGTGGAGATACAAAACATATATTACTCTCTCTCTCTATATTTTACCTCTCTCTCCACATTTGCTCTTGTTTGTGGTCAAAAGTGTAAATTCTTCACACTTTTACACTAAAGCACTTACTAGAACACCATCCTTTTGTTGCTGAGGCATCTTGAAGTTGGCTTTAGTATTTTTGGACTGGTTTTGGTCATAAAAGAGTGTTGGAGTTGTGTTCTTGAAGGTGTTCTTCAAGGGTGAGTCAACTAGCATTTAAACCTTTATTTTGGCTTAAGCTTTTGGACCTATTTGCATGCTGATTTAAGCTTAACTTTCTATTGTAAAAAGTTCTGATTTTTCAAGCTTGTAATGTTTGTTTAAGGTCACTTTTGTGTTGGGGGTAGTCTACCCCCTCTTAGGCCTTGTTTGGCCTTGTTTTGTGCCTTCCTTTTTGAGCTATTAGGACCACCTTGTTTTGGCCTTCTCACCACTGAAACTCAGAGGATTTTCAGTGGTCGAAAGGTGGTTTTGAGGTCCCAAATAGGAGAGGATCATCCCCTCTCCTTGTGTCTTGTATGCTTGCATTGATGGCTCATAAAAGTAACATGTTTGTGTAGACACCCCATTTTTGACCGTCCTCAAGACCTGGACGTCACCGCTTGAACACTCGTGATTATCCATGTTCGTGTTCGTTTGGAGTTCCGGAGTTCTCGGCTACGCGCCTTGCCTCAGGACCTCCGAACTTGACCGTTTTGTGTCTGGTTTTGCACCAAACACTTGTGCTTTGCCTTGGAGGGGCAGGGAATGCCTTGTGAGGCATCCCCACACACCACCGGCAGTGGCTAGAGGCCACCGGCTGGTTGGTGTTGCCATCGGCACTATATTGTGCCGGTCGGCACTCTTTTGTGCCGGTCGGCAGTCAATTTTGTCAAAATGACAATTTTGCCCTGCCGACTACTGTTCAGTTGCTTTTTGAGATATTTTGAAGCAGCTGTATAGCATTTGTTTCCCCTCCATACACGTGTATGGAGGGATGAGCCTTTGGTTTGCTTAGCTTGTAAGCTTTGTTGCCTATAAGAGAGGGCTCTCTTCTCTTGGCTCAAGGGTTAGAAAAATAAGACATTTTTAGAGAGAAAAGACAGAGAAGAAGCTCTGGTTCTAGGTTAGAACTTGTGTATCTATCCTATCTCTCTTTTCCTCTCTTGTTTCTACACTAGGTGCTTTAATCCATATTATTGCACACAAGCACCTAGTGTTTCACCTTCTTCGGTTACTGAGGTTCTAAGGGCTGGTTCTTGAAGTTTTTGGTTGGATTTGAGCTCAAGGAAGCAACAACATCAACCTTTGTGAAGGTGGTCTTCAAGGGTAAGAAACTACCCCTTTTTACCCCATTTTTGCACTCCATTTTTGTATAGTTTAGAACTATTTTTGTGCTTAGCATTTAATACAAAAAAGTTCTGTTTTTTAGTCCTCTTTATTGTTGGTTAGAGTGTTTTGTGCTTTGGGGAGGTTTGACCACCCTTAGGCCTTGAAAAGGCCTCATTTTGTGCTATTTTGTGAAAGCTCCGGGATTTTGGTGTTGGGGTCTCTTCACCACTGAAATCTTGAGGGATTTCAGTGGTGAAGATGATGCCTTGAAGTCCCAAGAAAGAGAGGGTCACCCCCTCTCCTTGTTGTCCTTGAAAAGAACCTATTTTGCCTCTTGAGGGAGCCCCATGTTTGGTTGTTTGTTGGTTATGCCATGGCTGTATTTTGTGCTCATATTGCCATATTATAATTTTGTATCATGTTGGTTTTAGTATTCCTTGCATGTTTTGCATAGATGCTTTGTAATGCCTCTTTAGTCCTTTAACATGCATTAGGTTGTGTGCCTCTATTCTAACATGTTTTAGGCTTAGATTCATGAAGCTTGTATGCTTATTTTTCCATGAATAAGGTCTGTCCATGGTTACTTTGGTCGATCTTAGCTTGCATCACATAGCCTCTTTGCATTTGGCTTGTTGGCCTTAAGAGCATGAAAGTATAGCATGCCTTGCTTGCATTATTTTCAATGGTTTGGAACCATTTAGCATGCTATTTCAGTCCCTTAGACATGCTTGAATGATTGCCTTGCATGCCTCTTTGAAGTTTTGAAAGCATATGTTGTATGCCTAATGATTTGGTCATTGTGTGTGCCTTGCTCTAGAGCCACTTAGATGCCATCTAGGAGGTCCCTTTTGTATGGTCTAAGGCTGCCTTAGACCTGTTTTAAGCCTTCTTGGCCTTGTGAGGCTTGGTTGGCTTAGCCATGGTTTAGGTCTCCTTTGGCTTGCCTTGGATGCTTGGACCATTTGTTGCATGCTTAGTCTATTTTGTTGCTTGGTTTGGCACCATGTCCAACATGATTATAAAGCTTATATATGCATGTTAATATGTCCATGTTAGCCTCTTTTAAGTGTTCTTAAGAGTTGCTTGTTTATGCCTAAGTGTTGGATTATGTATGCTTGCATGTGTGCATGTATTGCATATATCTTAGCCTTCACTTCTATGGCATTTGGCCACTGATTTTAGGCTTATTTAGAGCTGCCTAACCTATGTGCAAGTCCATCCTCTTGTTGCTTGCATATGCTCCTTGAGTGTTGTAATGTATTGGTAAGTAAATGCATGTTAGGACTAACATGATTGAATGAAGTCACATGCTTGTTTGCATGCTTAGACACCCACATTACACCTTGCATACTTGATGGTTGACATTGGTGTTTCATGCCTTGTATGTTTGTTAGCTTGTATGCTCCTTTGCATTGGCATGATTGCATACTAGTTGACATGTCTAGGATTGCATCACATAAACATGCATGCTCTACCTCTTGACCAAGTCATGATAGAGGCTTAGCACCCTTGTGTGTTTGTTTGGTTTGCATGCATTTGAAATAGAAGTTGCACATTTGGTTCTTTGGGCCATCATGCATGGAAATGCGTGATTGGTGGCCCGAGAATCGAGGCACATGCCCCTTTGAGTCACAAATATGATAAGGGGCATGATTGGTGCACACATTGTTGGAATTACATTGCCATGCAAGTTTTTGCCCTCTGCTGCTGTGAGTTGCAGGTTCTGCAGACATTCAGTGCCGGCCGGCAGTATTTAGTGCCGACCGGCAGTCTATTGATGGCCGATGGATGAATTTTGTGCCGGTGACTTCATGCTGATGCCGGTGGAAGTCCTACTCAGCCGATGATGTCCCTCAGTGTCCTGGGAGGCACTCCTGAGACTTTGGCAGTCTTCTGAGATGCAAAGCAGGGAAAACAGAGGCAATCTAAGCATGGCAGTGCAATTCCGAGCAAGTCCCGAGCATGCGTTGCATCCGGCCCTCATCTCGAGGCGGTTTACTGCTTTAATTAGATTAATTAATTTATTTGATTAATTTAGTTGGACTGTAATATTTTAATTAGTTTGCGTAGCTAATTAATCTGTATTATTCTTTTGGTCCCTCCGAGCGAGGGCATATTTGTAATAAGTGTGGGTGAGTGGTTTGTATGTCTTCCAACCCCCACTTCTTTCTTCCCTTTTATTTACCTGCTTTTAATGGTTAGTATTAGGGCACGTTTATTTTAGCATACCTTATGCAATGCATGCGTGCATCCATACATTTGTTTACATGCACCGGGCTCGGTACATCATACAAACTGCATTGTATTTTAATTCCAAATTGAATACGTGATGATTGTAGCATTTCACATGCCATTTTAGGGTTAGCCGAGCCTACTCTAAACTGCATCTTTGCATGTGTTGCATTAGCCACTTAACATGAACTAGGACATGCATGATTGCTAACCAGTTTATTGTTTTGGCACGGAGTACGATGTAAGTATCTATGCTTTAGCATCTCGCATGCGTGTGAATGTTAACATGACAGCATGTTTACCATGTGGCTAGTTGCTTATGTGATAAACTGTTTGAATGCCTGTGGGTGGAGGTTGGATTGCTTGAGTTGGAATAACTCATTGAAATCCGTATTTTAGCCTACTTGCGAGTAGCAAATTCCAAAGCATTTTCAAAGAAAACAGATATGCAATGCTTATTTCCAAATCAGGCAATCTAGTCTATACTTGTTTGCTGCGCGCATAACATAGTAATTCTAGGCTAATAACCGGAATAAGAACACGATTTGCCAGAGTTGGACTCTTTGGTTCAGATTAAGAACCGTGACAATTTGAGTCCGAACTGTAGTGAACCCAATATGAATGGAACGGGACTTAACCCTCCCGGGATGCGTTCGGGGACGTCTACAATTTCTGGCGACTCTGCTGGGGACTTTAGAGAGCTTGACTCGAACTCGTGATATCCGTTTTTTACTACACTTATGTGTTTCTTTGCATTGCATGTGCATTGGTGCGCCTAGGACACCGTGTTGGCCATCTGCTATTCCTGAGCGGTTTGCCAGAGGCTTGTCTTGTCAAGGCATGTCCATAAGGCTGACCGGTTGCGGGCTCTGCCAGTATGGAAACACAAACCCCGGTTTTACCGGGGCACCCTTTTTGACCATTCGACCTAGTGCATATCGAAATCCATAGTGACCATTCCAAACTAGGACAGGTTGCTTACCCGATATTAGGTTGTTTGAAACCGCTGTGTGCGTAGTGAAACCCTAGCTCCTGACAAAATAGGACAGGGAAAACCTACCCCAACATAGGGGTGTATTGGCTCTCATTTATCTGCTATGTGCTTTTTAGAGTGTATCTCTGCAGGGGAGCGCATATATCAGTTTGCAAAGTTTGAGCATCAGGCCTGAGGGCACTGGTATCAGTATTGTTGAGAATCAGTTGTGTCTGCGGGTATCAGTTCAGTTTTGAACAGTAATTCTGGGGAACAGTGATCAGTAGTAGAGTACAGTTGTCCGGCTACATCCGTGTTTGATCTGTTTGGGGCTGAAATACTGCTTGTTTTCCGTTTCAGTTCAGGGGATTCGGAGAATTGATCCAGAACAGTTAGTATCTTCTCCTTGCTGAGGCAGGACTTAGCATGACGCAGAATTCAGAAGAGATCGTGGTCATGACGGCCGCGTTGGATCCAGGAATCACCCCACAGGATGAAACTACTGTTGACATGCCGCATCCGCCCAGATCGCCGGCCGCGCACCCAGTTTGGGCCCCTCAGCTATATCAGGCTCGCGAGCCTACTACATTTGAACTAATGGGGATGATAGGTGATCTTCAAAGATCCGTGGCAGATCTCGCCTATGGAATGTCTGCTTCACCGCCAGCCGCACCATATGCCGGAGGCTTTGTACCCCAAGAGCCCCCGCTATTGGGCCGAATTGTAATTGAACTCAGCCAACCGGAGATGACCTCCAGCTATGGCAACGACGCATCAAACCAAACTCTAGATCAGGCTGAGGCCAGAGACAAAGGCAAGATGAAGACAGATGCCGACCCTATCGAACAACTGCTGTGGGCAGTAGAGGCTTTGAAAGCCGGGGGAATGAACAAGCAACAGATATCCGCAGTTATGTCAAAAGCTGTGGAGGATGCTTTCCCCACTCCGCCTGAGGGCAGTTCCAGTCAATCAGAGAACCGGGACAGGCCCCGTCATGCCAAAACAGTTCTTCCCCCTCCCAACCTTGCATCCGGAAAGGATCAGAAATCCAAGGCCGCACCCGCCGATCCGTTCGCTAGTGCATCTAGCAAGAGTGCTCAGGCTCCAAAGTACCTGCCTCGAGGGCGCAGGGTCTTCCATGCTCTCTACATGCCATTGTCCAAGGCACTTCAAATCCTTGCCGAGAGGGGACACCTTAAACCCCTGGAGCCTCGGCCCCTCCCGAAGAATCTCCCTGCCACACATGATGCTGCTCTGTACTGTGCGTACCACCAGCAGACAGGCCATGCCACCGACAATTGTTTTCCGCCTCCGGCATGAGGTGCAAGATTTGATTGACAACGAGGTTATCCTCCCCCCCACTCAGCAAAGTCCGTCACCACCCAGTTGTTGGATGTTGAGGACACAGATACTGCGAGTATGTAATCAGAAGGTGAACCGCCTGCGGGCAGTGCCTGGCGCATTTTTGGATGTGGCGTTTGGCACGCATTTTGGGCATCTGTTAATGTTAATTTTGTAAATTCTGACTTGGGTGTCGAGTCAGTCTTTTGTTTTGTCTTGAGTCTGTCTCATTGTTTGAGTCAGTCCTTTTGCTTACAGGGTCTGTCTTGTTGTAATGAGTCAGTCCTTCTTGTATAGAATACCAGGTGATTTCGGGGTTGTTGCCTCGAATACCGTTTTGCTTTATAATTATTCCTTCGTTTTCCTTTTTGAGTCTGTTCTCTGCCGTGGAGCCAGTTGCATCTGAAAAATCTGAATGAAACAGCCGTGGCTATCATGTGCCGTATTTGTTGCTATTTGAGTTAGCCGTGCCAGAAGATGTGAATGGAACGACAGTGCATTTCGCCTACTCTCTTGTGCTTTAAACATCGTCGTAATGACCTAAGCTTTTCATAAAACCCCTTTTCGAACACTGCGGTGATGAAAACGAAGGGGAAGTAATTCCTCGGGTTTTGTAAAATTTTGATCATTTTGAGAGAAAGAGAGGCCCGCTAAGCCTTTCATGAATGAAATCATGCTTGTCGGCGTGAGTACTGAGAAGGATCCTGGTTTGATCCAGACTGGTTCCACACTATCTTTAGCGCGAATGATTTGTCGCTTTCTTAAAAACTTTCAAAAACGAAATGTTTTGCGCAGCCTTGCAAAGACCTGTGTGGAATCGCTCTTGAGATTGTGTAGCCCAGGATCGCTCTCGGCCTCAAGATTCAATTTATCTGTTGCAAACTGGAATCCGTTCAAAACATTCAACGTGCCATGAAACGCCTGTGCGGCCAATTTTGAGGCAACCCTCGAGCAAGAGGCATCAAAGTCAGATCAAGGAGATCAGATCCCACCCGGCAAGGCTCGTAAAGCAACCGTGATGGACTCTTCTGCAAATCAACCCAACAGTCGCTCTCCTGGATACAGAGGGCTTCAATCTCAAAACCATTTGGCATGGGCTTGCTACACTTTTACCCTTTGAGAGGCTCGCTGGACCGAAAACCCGGAAGGGCGGCCCAGGCAAAAGTTAGAGCAAAGAAAAAAAAAAGAAAAAAAAAAAAAAGAGAAAAAAAAAAGCAAAAGAAGAAAAAAAAAAAAAAATATTAAAAGAAAGAAAAGAAATGAAAATGCAAAAAAAAAAAAGAAGAAAGAAAAGAAAAAGAAAAACATAGCTCGCAAGGTCGAAAACCCGCATTGGGCACCTTGGCAAAAGTTAGAGCCTAAACAGTGAAGGTTAAAATACCCGAGTGTACCTTAACCGGAACTACGTAAGGCTTGATTCCCATGTTTGGGATACGTAGGCAACTTCATCCTGAAGTCCAGCCCCCAACGCTTCCATAGCGTCTCAGTCCATGTCATGGTTTTGATCACCTGTGCCTCCTCCGAATCCAATGTCTCAATTACAGCGACCTGGAACTACGTGATTAACTTCTTCTTGAAGTCCAACCACCAACACCTTCCAGGTGACTGTGTCCATATATTGATTCAAACCGTCTCCGTCTCCTCCGCGTCCGAGGGTCCGATCGTCGTCAACAAGGACTGGCTTACAATGTGCCGCGGCATCATCCAAACAAGGGGCAACTTTCCGTTGCCATGCATTGCCATAAGTTGCCCTGAGTTACCGTCCAAACCAGGGGCAACTTTCCGTTGCCTTGTCCCCCTTAAGCCAGGGGCAATTTGCCATTACCTCCGATCCGAGGTTGCATATCTCGAGGGTAAGTTCCGCGCTCGTTGAGCGTTGACTGTTTGCGAAAATAGTTTTTGAAAATTTTTACTGAAGTTGACTATTTTCTCGAAAACTATTTCATTTTTCAAATTGGACCATGTTTGGACCCAAAAGGAGAATTTTCAGTGCTCACAGCCAGATTCGCATGATTTTCAAATCAAAAATCGAATAAGTGTGCTAATCTGACTCTCATTTTGATCAAAACTGTTTTAGGAAGAAAACAAAAAAAATGGTCAAAGTGACGAACTAGGGGCACAGTTGAGTCAGGTCTTCTGTCTTTCCCCCGCCAACACACTTGCCAGAAAGGCACTCTATCCGCTGTGAGAAATAGCCGTGAGCTAACAGTGTTGGGCGTGAACCTGTGACTTCCTATTCATCCATTAATCACCCTGGGGAGGGATGAAAAATGAGAGAATAAAGAATAGAGAGGAGTAAGTTGAGAGAAAAGTAAGAAAAGGGTTTTGAGAGAAAAACCGAGCCTGAGGACCGAGTGATGTGAGTATCACAAATCAGAAAGGGTGGGAAATAATACCCGGAGGAACTGGCTCCTCGAGATTCAAGGTCTCTCCTTGTGTAAACATGTCCGTGTGTCGTGTCTTTTGATTTGTCGGTTTCGGCTTTAGCTTTGAGTCTTTTCCGAGTGTGTCTCGTTGTGTTCAGGTCGTGTGCCTTTTGTTTCTCTGTTTGAGTCTGTCTCGCTGTGTTCTGTGGTAGGCTCGATACCCCGGTTGTGAAACCCCTTTTCCAAAGATTAATCGTTTGTGCTCTGAATGTTGTGCCATTCTCTACATTCGTGCGAAGCAAGAGAAGAAAAGGGAAATTTGGGACATCCGAGTGTGTTTCAACTCCAACCGTGTCAGTTTTGTGATCCGTCTTGTCAGATTGGGTTATTTGTTCAGGGTTTGCTGTGTGCAGAATGAACCCAGTGCTGTGTTGAGGGCTGTATGCAGATCAATCCCCAGTAGAGTACGGGCTGTATTGTGCAGTTTGAGTAGTGCTTTGTATGAGTGGTTTGCTGTTAGTTGGTTGGTTATCTGATTATCATGGTACAAGTGCTCAATTTTCAGACAACAGATCAATATCCTTTACATTTGGGGTGTAATATGATGCAATGCAGTGCAAAGTATGAAACATGCAGATAACACTCTTTTTTCGGACAAAAAGTTTGTTTCATTTCATATCATCTTTTCAAATACATAAGTTTTGGAAACAAAATCTGCCTGCGGCAGTACAAAGTACCCTAACTACTGACAAAAGGGGAAAATGCAAAAAGGAAGAAAAACAGCAAAAATCTGTATCAAATGTCAAAATGGCCCCGGAGCTATCAATCTGTCCTAGTCCTCTTCCTGGACGAAGGTCCAGGAGCGTCATCAACAGGGGCACCACTAGGGGCATCACCATCTGAGCTCGAGTCCGAGCCATCATCGGTCTCCTCCGCCTCTGTCTCTGCCTCAGACTCATCATCCGGAACCGGAGCCCGCGAGCTGCTCCCGACATGAGTGCGCCCCCCTCTGGTGCGGGGATATGCTCTGCCATCCCGAGTAGAAATGGGAGGTCCAGCTGGAGCGCCACCCACCGGAGGAATCTGGAAGGGAGGCTGAAAAAGCATGAAATGTGAACACATCAGAATACTGAGAATACCGAGAGCAGTTTATCAGTGCAGAATGCAGTGTGTGAGTACAGTGTATGTATGCCGTGAGCAGTGTATCAGTGCAGAATGCAGTGTATGAGTACAGTGTATGTATGCGGTGAACAGTAAGTTAGTGCAGGGTGCAATGTGTGAATACAGTGTATCAGATGCCGTGAGCAGTTTATCAGATGTTGTGTTGTGCATCAGATTATGTAAAGCAGTTTGTGTATGGTTTGAGGCCGTGGTCAGAAAGAACATACCGGAATGCTGTAGAGGGCTAGGAGGTCGAATGTCCGCTGTAGCATCCCCATCATGGAGGCATTCATCTCCAATGACTGCCGGGTGTACTCAGAAGACGCCTGCAAAAGTATCAGATGCATCAATATTCTGTGGAATATCAAATAAGCTGAAATGAAATAACAGTGCAAGACGAAGAATGCAGTAACACATACCGGAGGCAAGTCGGGGACACCGACAAACTCGTGGTCAGCTGGTGGAGGAGCAAAGGGGATCTGATAGGTCGCCCCACCCTGTCCTCTGAAAGTCAATGCAGCGGGCAGAGCAGGCCAACCGGTCCCTCGCCCTCGCTGAACTCCACCTCTGCCACGGACTCGAGCCCTCCTCGGCGCTCCCCCTCCAGCTCCTGCTCCGGCCGCTGGCGCCGCAGGTCTCTCTCTCTCTACTCGGCGGCCGCCGCTCAGAGGTCGCATGATGAAGGTCCGGACGTACTCCGAGTAATCGCCCTCGCCTCGGAAGTCGTCCGCCTCCCAGCCGATAGTATAGTCTGCCATCTGCTCGGCAGTGAACCTCTCAGTATCCCGCATGTGCTCAGGAGGGTGCACCGGGACTATCTGCTCAGGTAGGCCTAGGGTCTGACGCAAGAAACGCTCACCCAGGTACCAAGCCCGACAGACCGGGCCCTCGAGCAGAATCCGGAAACGTGAGGTATCAACGGCGCCGGCAAACCGATCCCGCGCCACGGCTGGCAAAGGGGCCCAAGGCTGCCAGGTGATCTGAAATTGAAATACAGTTTGTTACCTACTGTTATTGCTAATATACAGTGGAAAGACGAAGCTTAAATGAACTGCAAGTAAAACATACCTCGGCAGGGGTGATGGTGTCGAAGTAGCGGCGGAAAAAGCTGAAGGTCTCCCGGGGCCTCCGCACGCATCTCCCGTCAAAGCGGCGTGAAAAAGGGACGACCAGAGGGGTCTCTGCATCGGGTACAGGAGCGAGCCTAGGAAAGTAGGCGTAAACCCACAACTGCAAGATAAATACCAGTGCATTTATCAGATAAAGCAGAATACAGAATAGAAGGCAGAAATAGCAGAGCAGTGTTGTGCAGTGTATTGTGCAGAGTGTACAGTGTGAGCAGTGTACAGTCAGTGTAAAGCAGAGTATGTGTGTGCCGTGTGTACAGTATACAGCAAGTGTAAAGCAGACTACAGTGTGTGCAGTGTACAGAGTACAGAAAGTATAGAACTGAAATGAAAGGCAGGAAAAGAAATGTACCTCCCAAGCACGCCAGTAACCCCCGAGCAGCTGTCCACTGCCGCGGGAGGCTGAGCTCATATATCCATAAAGGGTGGCCAGAGCGGCGCCACCCCAGTCATAATGTAAAATGTCTCTGACATCCACCAGTGCGCTGAGAAGGCAGAGAGGCACTGTGTTCGCCCGGTCGGCGAAAAGGGTCGTCCCGAACAAGAACATGAGAAAGCCGCGTGCATATCTCTCTACGGCCTCTGGGGTCATCGGAGCTGCATCGACAAGGAGGGGCTGAACCCTGAACTGCACCTCGAACCAGGAGTACCGGACAAAGCCAGGACGCGCAAGAGGCGGTGCCGCGCCAAGCAAGTAGACCTGAGCCGCAGTCCACTCATCCATGTCAATATCAAAGGGGATCGGATCACCCCTACCCCGATGCCTGTGAGCACCGAAAAATCATAAGGGGTCATCGTCATGTCCCCGGTCGCCGACAAGTGAAATGAATCGGTGGTGTCCCACCACCTCTCCACCAGAGCGGCGAGAAGAGGTCTGCATGCCGTGAGCTGAGAAAGTCCCCTGCAGAACGTGCCAAAGCCAGCCTGGTCTACAATGTGGCGAACCGCCTCAGGAAGCTCAGTGTACCACGCACGAGCAACGGTATTCCCATACCCGCGGATGGCATGGGAATCTCCCTGTTTTCAAACAAGTAATTGCGAAGCAATATAAAATGCATAGTTTTAAGGAAACAGTAAATCAGTGCAAATATGGCATGCGTGCAAGTTTATCAGATTCAAACAGATACCGGGTGCCGGTGTGTTTACAGTAAACTACAACGTGTGATGCGTCAGCGTGTTTGTGTGGCTCGGTGCAAATGTGGCATGCGTGCAAGTTTTTCAGATTCAAACAGATACCGGGCAATGGTGTTTGCAGTGAAATACGGTGTGTGCCGTGGTTTGAGTGGTTCAAGGCTAGCGCAGTGTGTGTGCACGTGTGAGTCTTAAACGGATAATCAGTTACGAGTGCATTTGCAATCAACTACGATATACAGTGTATCAGTATATTGGAACTAGGCAGTTAAAGAACTAAGCAGTCAAAGAACCGAATCAGCTATGGCAGTTGACAGTTAACAGTTCTACATTGCAGAAAGTAAAACAGAGAAGAGTGTTACCTCGGAAGCGCCGAAGGATAGGTGAGAGGTCGGCTCGCGTAGGAGGAGCTCCGGGTCCAGTGCTCGGTCAAAGCTGCGAAACTGGCGTAGTCCGTCGGGTGGTAGAACGTGGATCGCCGGCCGGTAGGTCGCCGGATCGAACGGGCGCTCGCTCAGCGGGAGGAGCTCAACCCCGGGATCCATCTCGTGATCCGAGGGAGTCCCGCCGCGTGGAACGTCGTCGGCCATGTCGGGAATGATGGGAAAATGGTCGAGGAATGAAAATAGGCTCGGAATACGAAGAGTCAACTCGAAAGTCAACCCCCGGGAGGGTGGAAAATGGCCGGAAAGGTCGGGATGGGAAAAAGGCACGGAAATGAAGAGGAAACCGAGGGGAACAAGTCCCGAAAAAGCGGAAATAGCAAAAGAGGCACCGAAACAAAGATTTGTTCGGTTGAAAATGTGCGAAACGCGATGAACTTCGCGAATCGAACGACGAAAATGGCGCGAAAACACAAAGAAATGGCGAAATGAGGAGAGAAAAAGGCTCTAGAGAGAGAGAGAGTTGATTTTCGGCGGTGGAGAAGTGAGAAAATAGGGTTGGGAACCCTATTTTAAAAGACCCATTGCAAAAAGTCGAAACTGTCCCCGATCAGCAACTTTTGGCCGGTCGGCACTATTATGTGCCGGTCGGCACAATATTGTGCCGGTGGAACTTTTATGCAGCCGGTGGCCACCTAGTCCAGCCGGTGATGTTCCCACAGCCTTGTTTAGGCCATGTGGGTAGTTTCTGGTCTTCATAGCTCAAGAAAGTGCAAGAAAGTGAATCCCCGATGCTCAACCGGCCTCCGTTTTGACCTCGGACCGTGTCTTCTGTGCGTGGCACTCAGATTCAAGCAAAGATTGTATCCTTTTATATCCTTTTGTCTTTTACAAGATTCAAAAGTTGCCCCGTGTGCGTTGCACGCATCCATCACATTGTCCGGTGCGTCGCATCGCGCCGTCTTGCACGTCCCTTGCGACTTGCACCGTTTTGCATTTTCGTGTGGCATGCGTGTCATACTTGCATTTCATTTTCCATTCAATGAGGTATGCGTGCCTCATTTTGCATTTCATTGCATCTCGAGGTACGCGTGCCTCGTTTTGCATTTCATTTTCCATTCAATGAGGTATGCGTGCCTCATTTTGCATTTCATTGCATCTCGAGGTACGCGTGCCTCGTTTTGCATTTCATTTTCCATTCAATGAGGTATGCGTGCCTCATTTTGCATTTCATTGCATCTCGAGGTACGCGTGCCTCGTTTTGCATTTCATTTTCCATTCAATGAGGTATGCGTGCCTCATTTTGCATTTCATTGCATCTCGAGGTACGCGTGCCTCGTTTTGCATTTCATTTTCCATTCAATGAGGTATGCGTGCCTCATTTTGCATTTCATTGCATCTCGAGGTACGCGTGCTTCGTTTTGCATTTTATTTTCCGTCTAATGAGGTATGCGTGCCTCACTTTGCATTTCATTTTGCATTTCGTTTTACATTTTGCATCTTGAGGTATGCGTGCCTCACTTTGCATTTCATTTGCATTTCGTTTTGCATTTTGCATCCATGAGGTCCGCGTGCCTCATCTTGCATCTCATTTTGCATTTCATCGCGCTATTTTGCGCACCTCATTGTTTTTCGTCCGGTCTGGCGAGACCTTAAACACGCACGGTCTAGGAGACCTTAAATCCTTAGGAGGTGCAAGACCTTCATTCGCGTTGTCTGAACGCATCACGCTGCTTAGCGCATCGCATTAGCTTGTGCATTGCGTCCCATTCGTGCTATCTTGTGCGCCTCGTCGGCACTTGTTAGTGCATTGTATGTCATTCGCACGGTTTAGCGCATCTCATTGCATTTTGCATGCATTCCATCGCGCTATTCTGCGCATCTCATTGCATTGTTCTGTGCATCCGGTCTAGGAGACCTTAAATCCTCTGAAGGTGCAATTCCTTTGGCGTTTGTCGTGCCCAGACGACTTTCGGTGGTCTGGTAAAGCCACCTGCCTGTTTTTGCGGTGAGTTCCTAGAAGACCAACTGGGACGGTGAAAACTAGAGTTTGAACGGCTCATGCCTAGAACGCAAAGGTTCGGGATCTCCGAGACTAAAGTCTGGTTTAAATACCCAGAGGGTGTACCCTCGGCTTGAAATCTGTATGGAAGCCCCATAGGTTGAGGCGGCATGTTTACGCCTCAATTCTGGATACTGAACCAACCTAGTATATCGCCCTGTTGGTAAGATAGGGAAAGCTGCAATCATAGTCGTTGCATCATAGTGCATTGTCATGCATCATTTGTAAATACTGCATATGTCATGCATTTCAAAAAAAAAATCCAAAAACAAAAACACATGCATATGTCATGCATCATTGTAAATACTGCATATGTCATGCATCATTCTAAATATTGCATATGTCATGCATTTCAAAAAAAAAAAAAAAAAAACATGCAAATAAATGCATATGTCATGCATCATTGTAAATAGTGCATATGTCATGCATTTCAAAAAAAACCTGCATATGTCATGCATCATCATTGTAGTATAGTGCATATGTCATGCATTTTCTGTAAATATCCATTTCCATTGCATTGTAGTTGCATGCATCCACTGCATCATCCTCCATCCATGGCTTGCGCCTTTCCTTGTTGAGCTTGGTCTGGTATGTGCTCATACTTTTCACGTCAAAACACAGTTCTGCATGTGTACGCGCCTATTCCACGTTGGTATGTTGGTTTGAGGGTAGCGGCACCTTTTCTGTGCTAGACATGGCTTGTACGTGTACATGCCCTTCCTAGGCAAAACTTGGTTTGGCCTGCGTGCCATATCCATTGTATCCATTGTAGTTGCATGCATCCACTGCATCATCTTCCATTTATGGCTTGCACCTTTCCTTGTTGAGCTTGGTCTGGTATGTGTCCATACTTTTCACGTCAAAGCACAGTTCTGCATGTGCATCGCGCCTACTCCACGCTGGTATGTTGGTTTGAGGTTGCGGCACCTTTTCTGTGTTAGACATGGTTTGTATGTGTGCATGCCTTTCCTAAGCGAGATACGGTTTGGCCCGCGCGCCATAATCGCATATTACATTGTAGTGTAATTGTTGCATCCGGCATTAGGATCATTGTTCTTTCCTCAGCGGGTCGTCACCCCACTTATGTCAATCCACCCAATACTTGTCCTTGTGTCCGTCTACATTACTCATAGTTCTGCATGTGTATCGCGCCTACTCCACGCTGGTATGTTGGTTTGAGGTTGCGGCACCTTTTCTATGGTAGACGGACTTGTTACTTCCATCAACCTATTTGACATTTGTGTGGTTTCGAATCGCTCACGATTGAATCATGATTCAATTGCTTTGCATGTAGTTTGCATAGTTTCAATTGCATTGCATTATCATTTGCATTGTTCATACATCATTTTGTATATATTGCATATCATCTTGCATTCATTTCGCATTGTCATGCATATTGCTAACAATATTGTACCTGTTAAGTTTGCTTTCTTTGCAGGCACGATATTGTATGTACGGCTCATTTGAGGCCGGTGCAACCGGACGAGCCGCACAGGTATTGTATCCTCCGAGTGAGACGTATTGAGAATTGCATAATTCTCTTACATCCTTTCTGCATTGTAGTGTAGTTTGGTGCATGCTAGCTTAAAACTGTCGCATGCGTGCTTCGTTACAGCTTTCTTTGCATGATCATTAAGTTATGCTCGGCTTCGTGCATTTTCAGTTGCATTTTGCCCCTGCCTTCGGGCGCATATCTTGCTTGTCTTGCATGTTTGTCTAAGTCTTCGGCCTGGTCAAAAATGGGTCGTCTCTGGGCTTTGACATTCACTCCCGTCATTGTTATGACTTCCGAGTTCTGTCAAAGAGGGGCAACTGTAGACACCCCATTTTTGACCGTCCTCAAGACCTGGACGTCACCGCTTGAACACTCGGTGATTATCCATGTTCGTGTTCGTTTGGAGTTCCCGGAGTTCTCGGCTACGCGCCTTGCCTCAGGACCTCCGAACTTGACCGTTTTGTGTCTGGTTTTGCACCAAACACTTGTGCTTTGCCTTGGAGGGGCAGGGAATGCCTTGTGAGGCATCCCCACACACCACCGGCAGTGGCTAGAGGCCACCGGCTGGTTGGTGTTGCCATCGGCACTATATTGTGCCGGTCGGCACTCTTTTGTGCCGGTCGGCAGTCAATTTTGTCAAAATGACAATTTTGCCCTGCCGACTACTGTTCAGTTGCTTTTTGAGATATTTTGAAGCAGCTGTATAGCATTTGTTTCCCCTCCATACACGTGTATGGAGGGATGAGCCTTTGGTTTGCTTAGCTTGTAAGCTTTGTTGCCTATAAGAGAGGGCTCTCTTCTCTTGGCTCAAGGGTTAGAAAAATTAGACATTTTTAGAGAGAAAAGACAGAGAAGAAGCTCTGGTTCTAGGTTAGAACTTGTGTATCTATCCTATCTCTCTTTTCCTCTCTTGTTTCTACACTAGGTGCTTTAATCCATATTATTGCACACAAGCACCTAGTGTTTCACCTTCCTTCGGTTACTGAGGTTCTAAGGGCTGGTTCTTGAAGTTTTTGGTTGGATTTGAGCTCAAGGAAGCAACAACATCAACCTTTGTGAAGGTGGTCTTCAAGGGTAAGAAACTACCCCTTTTTACCCCATTTTTGCACTCCATTTTTGCATAGTTTAGAACTGTTTTTGTGCTTAGCATTTAATACAAAAAAGTTCTGTTTTTTAGTCCTCTTTATTGTTGGTTAAGAGTGTTTTGTGCTTTGGGGAGGTTTGACCACCCTTAGGCCTTGAAAAGGCCTCATTTTGTGCTATTTTGTGAGAGCTCCGGGATTTTGGTGTTGGGGTCTCTTCACCACTGAAATCTTGAGGGATTTCAGTGGTGAAGATGATGCCTTGAAGTCCCAAGAAGGAGAGGGTCACCCCCTCTCCTTGTTGTCCTTGAAAAGGACCTATTTTGCCTCTTGAGGGAGCCCCATGTTTGGTTGTTTGTTGGTTATGCCATGGCTGTATTTTGTGCTCATATTGCCATATTATAACTTTGTATCATGTTGGTTTTAGTACTCCTTGCATGTTTTGCATAGATGCTTTGTAATGCCTCTTTAGTCCTTTAACATGCATTAGGTTGTGTGCCTCTATTCTAACATGTTTTAGGCTTAGATTCATGAAGCTTGTATGCTTATTTTTCCATGAATAAGGTCTGTCCATGGTTACTTTGGTCGATCTTAGCTTGCATCACATAGCCTCTTTGCATTTGGCTTGTTGGCCTTAAGAGCATGAAAGTATAGCATGCCTTGCTTGCATTATTTTCAATGGTTTGGAACCATTTAGCATGCTATTTCAGTCCCTTAGACATGCTTGAATGATTGCCTTGCATGCCTCTTTGAAGTTTTGAAAGCATATGTTGTATGCCTAATGATTTGGTCATTGTGTGTGCCTTGCTCTAGAGCCACTTAGATGCCATCTAGGAGGTCCCTTTTGTATGGTCTAGGGCTGCCTTAGACCTGTTTTAAGCCTTCTTGGCCTTGTGAGGCTTGGTTGGCTTAGCCATGGTTTAGGTCTCCTTTGGCTTGCCTTGGATGCTTGGACCATTTGTTGCATGCTTAGTCTATTTTGTTGCTTGGTTTGGCACCATGTCCAACATGATTATAAAGCTTATATATGCATGTTAATATGTCCATGTTAGCCTCTTTTAAGTGTTCTTAAGAGTTGCTTGTTTATGCCTAAGTGTTGGATTATGTATGCTTGCATGTGTGCATGTATTGCATATATCTTAGCCTTCACTTCTATGGCATTTGGCCACTGATTTTAGGCTTATTTAGAGCTGCCTAACCTATGTGCAAGTCCATCCTCTTGTTGCTTGCATATGCTCCTTGAGTGTTGTAATGTATTGGTAAGTAAATGCATGTTAGGACTAACATGATTGAATGAAGTCACATGCTTGTTTGCATGCTTGGACACCCACATTACACCTTGCATACTTGATGGTTGACATTGGTGTTTCATGCCTTGTATGTTTGTTAGCTTGTATGCTCCTTTGCATTGGCATGATTGCATACTAGTTGACATGTCTAGGATTGCATCACATAAACATGCATGCTCTACCTCTTGACCAAGTCATGATAGAGGCTTAGCACCCTTGTGTGTTTGTTTGGTTTGCATGCATTTGAAATAGAAGTTGCACATTTGGTTCTTTGGGCCATCATGCATGGAAATGCGTGATTGGTGGCCCGAGAATCGAGGCACATGCCCCTTTGAGTCACAAATATGATAAGGGGCATGATTGGTGCACACATTGTTGGAATTACATTGCCATGCAAGTTTTTGCCCTCTGCTGCTGTGAGTTGCAGGTTCTGCAGACATTCAGTGCCGGCCGGCAGTATTTAGTGCCGACCGGCAGTCTATTGATGGCCGATGGATGAATTTTGTGCCGGTGACTTCATGCTGATGCCGGTGGAAGTCCTACTCAGCCGATGATGTCCCTCAGTGTCCTGGGAGGCACTCCTGAGACTTTGGCAGTCTTCTGAGATGCAAAGCAGGGAAAACAGAGGCAATCTAAGCATGGCAGTGCAATTCCGAGCAAGTCCCGAGCATGCGTTGCATCCGGCCCTCATCTCGAGGCGGTTTACTGCTTTAATTAGATTAATTAATTTATTTGATTAATTTAGTTGGACTGTAATATTTTAATTAGTTTGCGTAGCTAATTAATCTGTATTATTCTTTTGGTCCCTCCGAGCGAGGGCATATTTGTAATAAGTGTGGGTGAGTGGTTTGTATGTCTTCCAACCCCCACTTCTTTCTTCCCTTTTATTTACCTGCTTTTAATGGTTAGTATTAGGGCACGTTTATTTTAGCATACCTTATGCAATGCATGCGTGCATCCATACATTTGTTTACATGCACCGGGCTCGGTACATCATACAAACTGCATTGTACTTTCAATTCCAAATTGAATACGTGATAGTTGTAGCATTTCACATGCCATGTCTAGGTTAGCCGAGCCTACTCTAAACTGCATCTTTGCATGTGTTGCATTAGCCACTTAACATGAACTAGGACATGCATGATTGCTAACCAGTTTATTGTTTTGGCACGGAGTACGATGTAAGTATCTATGCTTTAGCATCTCGCATGCGTGTGAATGTTAACATGACAGCATGTTTACCATGTGGCTAGTTGCTTATGTGATAAACTGTTTGAATGCCTGTGGGTGGAGGTTGGATTGCTTGAGTTGGAATAACTCATTGAAATCCGTATTTTAGCCTACTTGCGAGTAGCAAATTCCAAAGCATTTTCAAAGAAAACGGATATGCAATGCTTATTTCCAAATTAGGCAATCTAGTCTATACTTGTTTGCTGCGCGCATAACATAGTAATTCTAGGCTAATAACCGGAATAAGAACACGTAACGTTTTCAAAATCGGATATCACGGTTAGTAGAGGCCGGTCTTCGGACCGGGCGAAAGGGGGTGCTCATAGCTGACCTTCCCCGATCGTACCCAAGCTCCCGAGCCAAGACTACTTTGGTGATGATGGACACGTGGCCTTCGGCACCGAGTCAGGGTTTCCTAAATTTCCCATTTTAAAATATTTAGGTGGCGACTCTGTATCTGGCAAAGCAGTCCATGTTTGGCACTTCTTTTCGAAATCTGTTTTTCTCAAAACGATTTGCCAGAGTTGGACTCTTTGGTTCAGATTAAGAACCGTGACAATTTGAGTCCGAACTGTAGTGAACCCAATATGAACGGAACGGGACCTAACCCTCCCGGGATGCGTTCGGGGACGTCTACAGGTACGATTGGGGAAGGTCACTTCGTGAGCACCCCCGCTCGCCCGATCAAAGATCGGCCTCTACTAATCATGATATCTAGTTTTGAAAACATTATGCGTTCTTATCCCGGTTATTAGCCTAGATTTGCTATGTGATGCGCACAGCATACAAGTATAGACTGGATAGCCTGAATTGGATGTTTAGAAAGTGGTTTGCTACTCGCAAGTAGGCTAAAAATGCAGATTTTACCACCCTCGGGTGGGCTTAGAAAAGATGGTTTTGCCACTATCTAGTGGGCTTAAAACTCACAGTCGATGAATTGTTCCAATCCAAATAACCCAACCTTCACCCACAGGCATTCAGGCAGATATATCACATAAGCATATAGCCTCATGGTAAGCATGCTATCATGGCAGTCACTCACACGCATGCAAGGATGCTAAAGCATAAAAACTTACCGAGTACTCCAAGCCAAAACAGAAGATATGTTAGAAATCCATGCATGATCCTAATTATACAAAAATGCCTAATGCAACACATGCAAAAATGCAACTATAGCAGGCTCGGCTATTCTAAAGATGGCATGCGAAGTGCTACAACTAACAAGTATTCAACTCGGAATTGAAATACAATACAATTTAGTATGATGCGCCGAGCCCGGTGCATGCAAAACAGATAGATGAATGCAAACATGCTATCATACTGTATGCTAATTGAAACATGCCCTAATCTAACCATCATAAGCTGGTAAATAAAAGGGAGAAAGACGTGGGGTTGGAAGACATACATCGCACACACGCACACTTATTACAATTGTGCCCTCGCTCGGAGGGTCCGAATAAATAATATACAGTCTGAATAAATAGTACAGTCCGAATAAATACAAAACCCTAATTAATTAACAAATTTAACTAGGAAAGCAGTAAACTAGCACGCAAATCCATGGACCGCCTTAGCTTTGTTCCGAATGATGAATGCGGCATGCTTGAGTTGCCTTGCACGGAAATCCATTGCGATGCCCTAATTAGCCTCTGTTTATAATTAAGCCCAGAATATTGCACGAAGCTCCAAAAGACTACCGGTTTCTGATATGCTGCAACAGAGAGCAAGAAAGGGGCATGGCAAAGTATTTTCACATATGTATGCATACCTCGATCCTCGTGCCACCAATCACGCATCTTGATGCATGATGGCTGAGGAGTCGAATTGCACGACTCAATGTGAAATGAATGCACATATAAATACAACAAGACCGAGACTCCATCATGGTTAATCCGGAGTGTCGGCGACTGGGAATTGAGACACGTTCCGTCACTCGGAGTACGAAACGTCCCTCGTTTCCCGTGTTTGGGCTAACTCCTATCTCAAACACAATGCAATATGCATGACATGCATGAATGCAATCCTAACATGCAACCTAGCATACACAATGCTATGAAATGGCATACACAATGCTCAATGTGACATGGCATACACAATGCTCTAACATACAACCTAGCATACATAATGCTATAGACTAAGATGGCATACACAATGCAATATGGGCTTACACCAATATGAGTGGATCTCAGCCACACCCACATCAGTGGCCACAAGATGAAAATGAGATAACCGAAATGCGTGTACACATGCACATAAACCGAGGACCGATCCTAAGACACAACATGCAACTCTAACAAGGCATGGCAAGGATGAAGCATGGCATTCAAACATGTAAATTCCAGCACTGAAACATGATGCTAAAAGGTCCCGAAACATGGAAACATGGCACCTGATGCATGAGATAAGCCCCAAAACTCAAAACTAGGCACATGTATTGACTTATAGCTATACAAAGCATGCATTATTTGACTTTGAAGCACAAAGACAGAGCCAAGGCAGTCCCAAAACATGAACATTTCTAGTTCAAAGCATGACCAAAAGATGCTAGCATGATGGACTAAAATAGCATGCAACTTTGACTAGCAAACATGGCTTACATGGCATGTATATGAAGCGTATGAAAACTCATCAAACCAAAAAAAATCAATGAATAAAACATGCCAAAATATGCCCAAATAATCACTGAAATACAGCCAATGCATGCCAAAATGATGAGCTCCTTTAGAGGGCCATACAAGGGGTTATTAAGCACATACAAGATAGACACTTAGCAAGACCAAACCAACTCTGGAAATGGGTTATGACAACCCTAAAACCCACCAAATAGGCCCTGGAATCAGTCTCAGAAACATGCAAAGAAAGGCCTCTTGGAAAGGCCTTGAATGGGATTTCTCTACACATGTATCATAGACATAAAATATAGCCGAAAGGGCCTCGGACAGAGCCAAGTCAGACCTCAAAACCCTCAGAATGAGGCCTGGAAAGTGACTTCAAAGCATGAAAAATAGGGTCCCTTCGGAAGGCCAAAAGGATCACCAAACAAGACAAGGAGAGAGGGGGTCACCCCCTTCTGATTTTGACCTTCAAGAATGCATCTAAGCCAGTGGATAAGAGGCCAAACCATGGCCAATGCAAGTGCTCTAATGCATAGCCCTAATCATGAAGGAATGAAGCATGCATAGAAGAAGATGATCCCAAACAGAAATGGAACCTTAACCAAACTTAAAGAGGATGTCAAAAAAAGACTTTTTCCAGTTTATATCAAATCTCAAAAGTGTTCACAATTAAGGCTAAAATATGATGCAAAAATAGCCCTAAAAGTGAGATAGAGGGAGAGGGGAAGTAGATGGCCTCAAACAGTAAAGAGCCCTTCAACAAAGTTGGAGAGGGGGTCAAAATAAGACACTTTACAGTTTAGGTCGAAGCCCAAAAATGCTCACAAATAAGGCTAATATATCATGCAAAATAAGCCCTAAAAGAGAGATAAAGCACAAAGGGAGAGTAGATGGCCTCAAAAAGCAAAGAACCCTTAAAAAAAGTTGAAGAGGGGCTCAAAATATGACACTTTATAGTTTGGGTCGAAGCCCAGAAATGCTTTAAAATAGGGCTAAGCTATGAAGTAAAATAATGTAAGAAAAGAGGGAATGAAGGCTTACCCTTGTAGCACAGCAATGCAGCAGCTTTTGGTCCAAGAAAATGAGCTCCTAACCTCTAAAAATCAGCCTCAAGGTGTTGGAATGGATGATGGGGGTGGTAGGCTATGAGTTGGTGTGTAAATGGTGCAAGGACAAGGGTGTTTTGAGGCTTGGATGAGAGAGATATGGAGGATTGTGGGGATATGCTCCAGCTGGTTTTTCTAACCCTTGCAAATGGAGGTTGAGGGTTGTTTATATAGAGGGAAAGAGATGAGGCTTCTTGGAGAAGCCAAGAGAGGGGGCTCAAAGCTTCTGAAGGAAGCTTGACCAAAGGGGTCAAGCTTCTTGGGGAAGCTAAACCAAAAGGGTCAAGCTTCCTCAAGAAGCTTGACCAAAGGGGCCAAACCATCTTGAAACCAAGCAAAGGGGGTAAAAACCACCTAAAATGGACCAAAAACAAGGACAAACCCTCAGGGAGTGGATCTGGTGCAAAACAGCTGGCATAGCTGGAAGGCACCTGAAGAGACAAACCTGGCCGACCAAGTTCAAAAGGCCAAAGTGGCCTGCCGGCCACCTCCCCTGGTCGGCCGACTAGGGGTCAAAGGGGTCAAGAACAATTACTGGTCGGCCACCCCAAAAAGGTGGCCTTCCAGATGAGTGCAACACAGCTGTATGGAGAAAAACCAGAAAATGTGGTTCAGAAGAGAGAAAAACCAGCTTTTTAGAGGGGTTCAAAAGGGTCAGGAAGAATTACTGGTTGGCCTACCCATATTGGTGGCCTCCCAGGTGTGTACAACACAATGGTGTGGTGGAAAGTCAGAAAAAGTGGCCCGGGAATGGGAAAAACCAGCTTTCTAGTAAGAAAAACGGACGACGAAGAGCAATGAAGAGAAAAGCTGGTTTTTCAAAAACATTTCTGGTCTCCCACCCTCCTACAACCTTTCTAACAATGAAAATAAGGTCCTTGCCAAAAATGGACCAAGACGGATGCAAAACGAAGGTTCGGGGGCCAAAACGCGCAGTTCGGGGCCCCGAAAACAGGCTGTTAAGCACCGGAGGTGGTGTTTGACCATGAAGTTGGTCTCTTGGGCCACAGTGTCCCTCAAAAGGGAGGAAACAAGGTGTATGCCAAAAACCGGAGCAAACGGAGGTGGTTAAGCGGTCCCGAATCGAGGCACACGGCCGACAGCTCCGAAAAAACGGAAACCGGGGTCCAAACGGGAAAAAATGGCTTACGACCACGAAACGTAGCCCACGACCACTGAGAGATGATCTACGAGATCTCTCCCTCCCTTCGGGAAGAGAAAACAAAGAAAACAGGGCCTGGTTCGCAAATCGAGGCAAAGCGCAAAAGAGTCCGGAAGTCTGAAGGCAAGGCTCGCAGCCATGATTCCGCAACCTCAGAACGAGCACAATATGCAACATCACCAAGCGCTCAATCGGTGACGTCTGAGTCTTAAGGTCGGTCAAAAATGGGGTGTCTACAGCTGCTCTCAGCTTCGTTGTGAGCCCTTTTCGACCTTTCTCTATCAGTTGCGTCGAAGCACAACTCCTGTCTTTGAACATGCTGATGTTCTCTGGGGTCTGCCTCCTTGGTGCGATGTGTCCTTCGAGATTCTTTCCTTCTCGACTCTCCTCGCCTGACCTCCCTCGACGGCCGGTGAGAGTGTCTTTTGCTCCTGGCGTGCTGGGGGGCAACAGGGATTGTTTTCTGCCCTTCCTTCTGGGCATTGGCCGCTGGAATCGGCGTGTCCTGCAGCGGGAACGGTGGTTGCATGACGTTATTCTACATCATAAAATTGACCATTGTTTGCAGGTCCGCCAATTTGTTCGCCATGGTCTTTACCTCATCGTCCCTCTGTAGGCATCTTTCTTTCCATACCTGGAGGTCTTCTTCGTTGTAGTACCCGTTTTGGTCTGTTTTCTTTGGTACGTCACCTTCCTGGCCGACGTCCTTCCCCCCGTGATTCTGGTCACGAGTTTCTTCGTTACAATTGTCTTCTTCGACGTGAAGGTCAACAGGTCTCCCACTCCCAGTAGGAATGTTATCCCCAATCTTCTCTTTCTGTCCAACGTTGGCCATCTATTCTCCTTTCTTTCCCACAGACGGCGCCAAATTGTGTGAGTGACTATCTGACCACATTACCAACTCAGTATTCAGCTGGAGAGTACTGGCAGAATAGATGGCGCCTGATGACCTGCAATAGAAAGAAGAGATTCTGGCGGTGGTTCGTCCACCCGGGGGCACTCCGATAATCAAGTCAGTTATCTCCCAAAGATAGATCAAGTGCTAGGCATCCCCACACACCACCGGCAGTGGCTAGAGGCCACCGGCTGGTTGGTGTTGCCATCGGCACTATATTGTGCCGGTCGGCACTCTTTTGTGCCGGTCGGCAGTCAATTTTGTCAAAATGACAATTTTGCCCTGCCGACTACTGTTCAGTTGCTTTTTGAGATATTTTGAAGCAGCTGTATAGCATTTGTTTCCCCTCCATACACGTGTATGGAGGGATGAGCCTTTGGTTTGCTTAGCTTGTAAGCTTTGTTGCCTATAAGAGAGGGCTCTCTTCTCTTGGCTCAAGGGTTAGAAAAATTAGACATTTTTAGAGAGAAAAGACAGAGAAGAAGCTCTGGTTCTAGGTTAGAACTTGTGTATCTATCCTATCTCTCTTTTCCTCTCTTGTTTCTACACTAGGTGCTTTAATCCATATTATTGCACACAAGCACCTAGTGTTTCACCTTCCTTCGGTTACTGAGGTTCTAAGGGCTGGTTCTTGAAGTTTTTGGTTGGATTTGAGCTCAAGGAAGCAACAACATCAACCTTTGTGAAGGTGGTCTTCAAGGGTAAGAAACTACCCCTTTTTACCCCATTTTTGCACTCCATTTTTGCATAGTTTAGAACTGTTTTTGTGCTTAGCATTTAATACAAAAAAGTTCTGTTTTTTAGTCCTCTTTATTGTTGGTTAAGGTGTTTTGTGCTTTGGGAGGTTTGACCACCCTTAGGCCTTGAAAAGGCCTCATTTTGTGCTATTTTGTGAGAGCTCCGGGATTTTGGTGTTGGGGTCTCTTCACCACTGAAATCTTGAGGGATTTCAGTGGTGAAGATGATGCCTTGAAGTCCCAAGAAGGAGAGGGTCACCCCCTCTCCTTGTTGTCCTTGAAAAGGACCTATTTTGCCTCTTGAGGGAGCCCCATGTTTGGTTGTTTGTTGGTTATGCCATGGCTGTATTTTGTGCTCATATTGCCATATTATAACTTTGTATCATGTTGGTTTTAGTACTCCTTGCATGTTTTGCATAGATGCTTTGTAATGCCTCTTTAGTCCTTTAACATGCATTAGGTTGTGTGCCTCTATTCTAACATGTTTTAGGCTTAGATTCATGAAGCTTGTATGCTTATTTTTCCATGAATAAGGTCTGTCCATGGTTACTTTGGTCGATCTTAGCTTGCATCACATAGCCTCTTTGCATTTGGCTTGTTGGCCTTAAGAGCATGAAAGTATAGCATGCCTTGCTTGCATTATTTTCAATGGTTTGGAACCATTTAGCATGCTATTTCAGTCCCTTAGACATGCTTGAATGATTGCCTTGCATGCCTCTTTGAAGTTTTGAAAGCATATGTTGTATGCCTAATGATTTGGTCATTGTGTGTGCCTTGCTCTAGAGCCACTTAGATGCCATCTAGGAGGTCCCTTTTGTATGGTCTAGGGCTGCCTTAGACCTGTTTTAAGCCTTCTTGGCCTTGTGAGGCTTGGTTGGCTTAGCCATGGTTTAGGTCTCCTTTGGCTTGCCTTGGATGCTTGGACCATTTGTTGCATGCTTAGTCTATTTTGTTGCTTGGTTTGGCACCATGTCCAACATGATTTAAAGCTTATATATGCATGTTAATATGTCCATGTTAGCCTCTTTTAAGTGTTCTTAAGAGTTGCTTGTTTATGCCTAAGTGTTGGATTATGTATGCTTGCATGTGTGCATGTATTGCATATATCTTAGCCTTCACTTCTATGGCATTTGGCCACTGATTTTAGGCTTATTTAGAGCTGCCTAACCTATGTGCAAGTCCATCCTCTTGTTGCTTGCATATGCTCCTTGAGTGTTGTAATGTATTGGTAAGTAAATGCATGTTAGGACTAACATGATTGAATGAAGTCACATGCTTGTTTGCATGCTTGACACCCACATTACACCTTGCATACTTGATGGTTGACATTGGTGTTTCATGCCTTGTATGTTTGTTAGCTTGTATGCTCCTTTGCATTGGCATGATTGCATACTAGTTGACATGTCTAGGATTGCATCACATAAACATGCATGCTCTACCTCTTGACCAAGTCATGATAGAGGCTTAGCACCCTTGTGTGTTTGTTTGGTTTGCATGCATTTGAAATAGAAGTTGCACATTTGGTTCTTTGGGCCATCATGCATGGAAATGCGTGATTGGTGGCCCGAGAATCGAGGCACATGCCCCTTTGAGTCACAAATATGATAAGGGGCATGATTGGTGCACACATTGTTGGAATTACATTGCCATGCAAGTTTTTGCCCTCTGCTGCTGTGAGTTGCAGGTTCTGCAGACATTCAGTGCCGGCCGGCAGTATTTAGTGCCGACCGGCAGTCTATTGATGGCCGATGGATGAATTTTGTGCCGGTGACTTCATGCTGATGCCGGTGGAAGTCCTACTCAGCCGATGATGTCCCTCAGTGTCCTGGGAGGCACTCCTGAGACTTTGGCAGTCTTCTGAGATGCAAAGCAGGGAAAACAGAGGCAATCTAAGCATGGCAGTGCAATTCCGAGCAAGTCCCGAGCATGCGTTGCATCCGGCCCTCATCTCGAGGCGGTTTACTGCTTTAATTAGATTAATTAATTTATTTGATTAATTTAGTTGGACTGTAATATTTTAATTAGTTTGCGTAGCTAATTAATCTGTATTATTCTTTTGGTCCCTCCGAGCGAGGGCATATTTGTAATAAGTGTGGGTGAGTGGTTTGTATGTCTTCCAACCCCCACTTCTTTCTTCCCTTTTATTTACCTGCTTTTAATGGTTAGTATTAGGGCACGTTTATTTTAGCATACCTTATGCAATGCATGCGTGCATCCATACATTTGTTTACATGCACCGGGCTCGGTACATCATACAAACTGCATTGTATTTCAATTCCAAATTGAATACGTGATATTGTAGCATTTCACATGCCATTTTAGGTTAGCCGAGCCTACTCTAAACTGCATCTTTGCATGTGTTGCATTAGCCACTTAACATGAACTAGGACATGCATGATTGCTAACCAGTTTATTGTTTTGGCACGGAGTACGATGTAAGTATTATGCTTTAGCATCTCGCATGCGTGTGAATGTTAACATGACAGCATGTTTACCATGTGGCTAGTTGCTTATGTGATAAACTGTTTGAATGCCTGTGGGTGGAGGTTGGATTGCTTGAGTTGGAATAACTCATTGAAATCCGTATTTTAGCCTACTTGCGAGTAGCAAATTCCAAAGCATTTTCAAAGAAAACGGATATGCAATGCTTATTTCCAAATTAGGCAATCTAGTCTATACTTGTTTGCTGCGCGCATAACATAGTAATTCTAGGCTAATAACTGGAATAAGAACACGTAAGTTTTCAAAATCGGATATCACGGTTAGTAGAGGCCGGTCTTCGGACCGGGCGAAAGGGGGTGCTCATAGCTGACCTTCCCCGATCGTACCCAAGCTCCCGAGCCAAGACTACTTTGGTGATGACGGACACGTGGCCTTCGGCACCGAGTCAGGGTTTCCTAAATTTCCCATTTTAAAATATTTAGGTGGCGACTCTGTATCTGGCAAAGCAGTCCATGTTTGGCACTTCTTTTCAAAATCTGTTTTTCTCAAAACGATTTGCCAGAGTTGGACTCTTTGGTTCAGATTAAGAACCGTGACAAGAGTCCGAACTGTAGTGAACCCAATATGAACGGAACGGGACCTAACCCTCCCGGGATGCGTTCGGGGACGTCTACAGTACGATTGGGGAAGGTCACTTCGTGAGCACCCCGCTTCGCCGATCAAAGACGGCCTTCTACTATCATGATATCTAGTTTGAAAACATTATGCGTTCTTATCCCGGTATTAGCCTAGATTTGCTATGTGATGCGCCACAGCATACAAGTATAGACTGGATAGCTGAATTGGATGTTTAAAGTGGTTTGCTACGCAGTAGCTAAAAGTAGGCTAAAAATGCAGGTTTACCACCTCGGGTGGGCTTAGAAAAGATGGTTTTGCCACTATCTAGTGGGCTTAAAACTCACAGTCGATGAAGTGTTCCAATCCAAATAACCCAACCTTCACCCACAGGCATTCAGGCAGATATATCACATAAGCATATAGCCTCATGGTAAGCATGCTATCATGGCAGTCACTCACACGCATGCAGGATGCTAAAGCATAAAAACTTACCGAGTACTCCAAGCCAAAACAGAAGATATGTTAGAAATCCATGCATGATCCTAATATACAAAAATGCCTAATGCAACACATGCAAAAATGCAACTATAGCAGGCTCGGCTATTCTAAAGATGGCATGCGAAGTGCTACAACTAACAAGTATTCAACTCGGAATTGAAATACAATACAATTTAGTATGATGCGCCGAGCCCGGTGCATGCAAAACAGATAATGAATGCAAACATGCTATCATACTGTATGCTAATTGAAACATGCCCTAATCTAACCATCATAAGCTGGTAAATAAAAGGGAGAAAGACGTGGGGTGGTTGAAGACATACATCGCACACACGCACACTTATTACAATTGTGCCCTCGCTCGGAGGGTCCGAATAAATAATATACAGTCTGAATAAATAGTACAGTCCGAATAAATACAAACCCTAATTAATTAACAAATTTAACTAGGAAAGCAGTAAACTAGCACGCAAATCCATGGACCGCCTTAGCTTTGTTCGAATGATGAATGCGGCATGCTTGAGTTGCCTTGCACGGAAATCCATTGCGATGCCTAATTAGCCTCTGTTTATAATTAAGCCCAGAATATTGCACGAAGCTCCAAAAGACTACCGGTTTCTGATATGCTGCAACAGAGAGCAAGAAAGGGGCATGGCAAAGTATTTTCACATATGTATGCATACCTCGATCCTCGTGCCACCAATCACGCATCTTGATGCATGATGGCTGAGGAGTCGAATTGCACGACTCAATGTGAAATGAATGCACATATAAATACAACAAGACCGAGACTCCATCATGGTTAATCCGGAGTGTCGGCGACTGGGAATTGAGACACGTTCCGTCACTCGGAGTACGAAACGTCCCTCGTTTCCCGTGTTTGGGCTAACTCCTATCTCAAACACAATGCAATATGCATGACATGCATGAATGCAACCTAACATGCAACCTAGCATACACAATGCTATGAAATGGCATACACAATGCTCAATGTGACATGGCATACACAATGCTCTAACATACAACCTAGCATACATAATGCTATAGACTAAGATGGCATACACAATGCAATATGGGCTTACACCAATATGAGTGGATCTCAGCCACACCCACATCAGTGGCCACAAGATGAAAATGAGATAACCGAAATGCGTGTACACATGCACATAAACCGAGGACCGATCCTAAGACACAACATGCAACTCTAACAAGGCATGGCAAGGATGAAGCATGGCATTCAAACATGTAAATTCCAGCACTGAAACATGATGCTAAAAGGTCCCGAAACATGGAAACATGGCACCTGATGCATGAGATAAGCCCAAAACTCAAAACTAGGCACATGTATTGACTTATAGCTATACAAAGCATGCATTATTTGACTTTGAAGCACAAAGACAGAGCCAAGGCAGTCCAAAACCATGAACATTTCTAGTTCAAAGCATGACCAAAAATGCTAGCATGATGGACTAAATAGCATGCAACTTTGACTAGCAAAATGGCTTACATGGCATGTATATGAAGCGTATGAAAACTCATCAACCAAACAAAAATCAATGAATAAAACATGCCAAAATATGCCCAAATAATCACTGAAATACAGCCAATGCATGCCAAAATGATGAGCTCCTTTAGAGGGCCATACAAGGGGTATTAAGCACATACAAGATAGACACTTAGCAAGACCAAACCAACTCTGGAAATGGGTTATGACAACCCTAAAACCCACCAAATAGGCCCTGGAATCAGTCTCAGAAAACATGCAAAGAAAGGCCTCTTGGAAAGGCCTTGAATGGGATTTCTCTACACATGTATCATAGACATAAAATATAGCCGAAGGGCCTCGGACAGAGCCAAGTCAGACCTCAAAACCCTCAGAATGAGGCCTGGAAAGTGACTTCAAAGCATGAAAAATAGGGTCCCTTCGGAAGGCCAAAAGGATCACCAAACAAGACAAGGAGAGAGGGGGTCACCCCCTTCTGATTTTGACCTTCAAGAATGCATCTAAGCCAGTGGATAAGAGGCCAAACCATGGCCAATGCAAGTGCTCTAATGCATAGCCCTAATCATGAAGGAATGAAGCATGCATAGAAGAAGATGATCCCAAACAGAAATGGAACCTTAACCAAACTTAAAGAGGATGTCAAAAAAAGACTTTTTCCAGTTTATATCAAATCTCAAAAGTGTTCACAATTAAGGCTAAAATATGATGCAAAAATAGCCCTAAAAGTGAGATAGAGGGAGAGGGGAAGTAGATGGCCTCAAACAGTAAAGAGCCCTTCAACAAAGTTGGAGAGGGGTCAAAATAAGACACTTTACAGTTTAGGTCGAAGCCCTCCGCGTGCCTCATCTTGCATCTCATTTTGCATTTCATCGCGCTATTTTGCGCACCTCATTGTTTTTCGTCCCAGTCTAGCGAGACCTTAAACACGCACGGTCTAGGAGACCTTAAATCCTTAGGAGGTGCAAGACCTTCATTCGCGTTGTCTGAACGCATCACGCTGTTTAGCGCATCGCATTAGCTTGTGCATTGCGTCCCATTCGCGCTATCTTGTGCGCCTCGTCGGCACTTGTTAGTGCATTGTATGTCATTCGCACGGTTTAGCGCATCTCATTGCATTTTGCATGCATTCCATCGCGCTATTCTGCGCATCTCATTGCATTGTTCTGTGCATCTCGGTCTAGGAGACCTTAAATCCTCTGAAAGTGCAATTCCTTTGGCGTTTGTCGTGCCCAGACGACTTTCGGTGGTCTGGTAAAGCCACCTGCCTGTTTTTGCGGTGAGTTCCTAGAAGACCAACTGGGACGGTGAAAACTAGAGTTTGAACGGCTCATGCCTAGAACGCAAAGGTTCGGGATCTCCGAGACTAAAGTCTGGTTTAAATACCCAGAGGGTGTACCCTCGGCTTGAAATCTGTATGGAAGCCCCATAGGTTGAGGCGGCGTGTCTACGCCTCAGTCCTGGATACTGAACCAACCTAGTATATCGCCCTGTTGGTAAGATAGGGAAAGCTGCAATCATAGTCGTTGCATCATAGTGCATTGTCATGCATCATTGTAAATACATATGTCATGCATTTTAAAAAAAATCCAAAAAAACAAAACACATGCATATGTCATGCATCATTGTAAATACTGCATATGTCGTGCATCATTCTAAATATTGCATATGTCATGCATTTCAAAAACAAAAAAAAACATGCATATGTCATGCATCATTGTAAATATATAGTGCACATGTCATGCATTTCAAAAAAAACGTGCATAGTGCATTGTCATGCATCATCATTGTAGTATAGTGCATATGTCATGCATTTGCTGTAAATATCCATTTCCATTGCATTGTAGTTGCATGCATCCACTGCATCATCCTCCATCCACGGCTTGCGCCTTTCCTTGTTGAGCTTGGTCTGGTATGTGCTCATACTTTTCACGTCAAAACACAGTTCTGCATGTGTACGCGCCTATTCCACGTTGGTATGTTGGTTTGAGGGTAGCGGCACCTTTTCTGTGCTAGACATGGCTTGTACGTGTACATGCCCTTCCTAGGCAAAACTTGGTTTGGCCTGCGTGCCATATCCATTGTATCCATTGTAGTTGCATGCATCCACTGCATCATCTTCCATTTATGGCTTGCACCTTTCCTTGTTGAGCTTGGTCTGGTATGTGTCCATACTTTTCACGTCAAAGCACAGTTCTGCATGTGCATCGCGCCTACTCCACGCTGGTATGTTGGTTTGAGGTTGCAGCACCTTTTCTGTGTTAGACATGGTTTGTATGTGTGCATGCCTTTCCTAAGCGAGATACGGTTTGGCCCGCGCGCCATAATCGCATATTACATTGTAGTGTAATTGTTGCATCCGGCATTAGGATCATTGTTCTTTCCTCAGCGGGTCGTCACCCCACTTATGTCAATCCACCCAATACTTGTCCTTGTGTCCGTCTACATTACTCATAGTTCTGCATGTGTATCGCACCTACTCCACGCTGGTATGTTGGTTTGAGGTTGCGGCACCTTTTCTATGGTAGACGGACTTGTTACTTCCATCAACCTATTTGACATTTGTGTGGTTTCGAATCACTCACGATTGAATCATGATTCAATTGCTTTTGCATGTAGTTTGCATAGTTTCAATTACATTTCATTATCATTTCATTTCATACATCATTTTATATATGCATATCATCTTGCATTCATTTCGCATTGTCATGCATATTGCTAACAATATTGTACTTGTTAAGTTTGCTTTCTTTGCAGGCACGATATTGTATGTACGGCTCATTTGAGGCCGGTGCAACCGGATGAGCCGCACAGGTATTGTATCCTCCGAGTGAGACGTATTGAGAATTGCATAATTCTCTTACATCCTTTCTGCATTGTAGTGTAGTTTGGTGCATGCTAGCTTAAAACTGTCGCATGCGTGCTTCGTTACAGCTTTCTTTGCATGATCATTAAGTTATGCTCGGCTTCGTGCATTTTCAGTTGCATTTTTGCCCCTGCCTTCGGGCGCATATCTTACTTGTCTTGCATGTTTGTCTAAGTCTTCGCCTGGTCAAAAATGGGTCGTCTCTGGGCTTTGACATTCACTCCCGTCATTGTTATGACTTCTGAGTTCTGTCAAAGAGGGCAACTGTAGACACCCCATTTTTGACCGTCCTCAAGACCTGGACGTCACCGCTTGAACACTCGGTGATTATCCATGTTCGTGTTCGTTTGGAGTTCCCGGAGTTCTCGGCTACGCGCCTTGCCTCAGGACCTCCGAACTTGACTTTTTGTGTCTGGTTTTGCACCAAACACTTGTGCTTTGCCTTGGAGGGGCAGGAATGCCTTGTGAGGCATCCCCACACACCACCGGCAGTGGCTAGAGGCCACCGGCTGGTTGGTGTTGCCATCGGCACTATATTGTGCCGGTCGGCACTCTTTTGTCGGTCGGCAGTCAATTTTGTCAAAATGACAATTTTGCCCTGCCGACTACTGTTCAGTTGCTTTTGAGATATTTTGAAGCAGCTGTATAGCATTTGTTTCCCCTCCATACACGTGTATGGAGGGATGAGCCTTTGGTTGCTTAGCTTGTAAGCTTTGTTGCCTATAAGAGAGGGCTCTCTTCTCTTGGCTCAAGGGTTAGAAAAATAAGACATTTTTAGAGAAAAGACAGAGAAGAAGCTCTGGTTCTAGGTTAGAACTTGTGTATCTATCCTATCTCTCTTTTCCTCTCTTGTTTCTACACTAGGTGCTTTAATCCATATTATTGCACACAAGCACCTAGTGTTTCACCTTCCTTCGGTTACTGAGGTTCTAAGGGCTGGTTCTTGAAGTTTTTGGTTGGATTTGAGCTCAAGGAAGCAACAACATCAACCTTTGTGAAGGTGGTCTTCAAGGGTAAGAAAACTACCTTTTACCCCATTTTTGCACTCCATTTTTGCATAGTTTAGAACTGTTTTTGTGCTTAGCATTTAATACAAAAAAGTTCTGTTTTTAGTCCTCTTATTGTTGGTTAAGAGTGTTTTGTGCTTTGGGGAGGTTTGACCACCCTTAGGCCTTGAAAAGGCCTCATTTTGTGCTATTTTGTGAGAGCTCCGGGATTTTGGTGTTGGGTCTCTTCACCACTGAAATCTTGAGGGATTTCAGTGGTGAAGATGATGCCTTGAAGTCCCAAGAAGGAGAGGTCACCCCCTCTCCTTGTTGTCCTTGAAAAGGACCTATTTTGCCTCTTGAGGGAGCCCCATGTTTGGTTGTTGTTGGTTATGCCATGGCTGTATTTTGTGCTCATATTGCCATATTATAACTTTGTATCATGTTGGTTTTAGTACTCCTTGCATGTTTTGCATAGATGCTTTGTAATGCCTCTTTAGTCCTTTAACATGCATTAGGTTGTGTGCCTCTATTCTAACATGTTTTAGGCTTAGATTCATGAAGCTTGTATGCTTATTTTTCCATGAATAAGGTCTGTCCATGGTTACTTTGGTCGATCTTAGCTTGCATCACATAGCCTCTTTGCATTTGGCTTGTTGGCCTTAAGAGCATGAAAGTATAGCATGCCTTGCTGCATTATTTTCAATGGTTTGGAACCATTTAGCATGCTATTTCAGTCCCTTAGACATGCTCGAATGATTGCCTTGCATGCCTCTTTGAAGTTTTGAAAGCATATGTTGTATGCCTAATGATTTGGTCATTGTGTGTGCCTTGCTCTAGAGCCACTTAGATGCCATCTAGGAGGTCCCTTTTGTATGGTCTAAGGCTGCCTTAGACCTGTTTTAAGCCTTCTTGGCCTTGTGAGGCTTGGTTGGCTTAGCCATGGTTTAGGTCTCCTTTGGCTTGCCTTGGATGCTTGGACCATTTGTTGCATGCTTAGTCTATTTTGTTGCTTGGTTTGGCACCATGTCCAACATGATTATTAAAGCTTATATATGCATGTTAATATGTCCATGTTAGCCTCTTTTAAGTGTTCTTAAGAGTTGCTTGTTTATGCCTAAGTGTTGGATTATGTATGCTTGCATGTGTGCATGTATTGCATATATCTTAGCCTTCACTTCTATGGCATTTGGCCACTGATTTTAGGCTTATTTAGAGCTGCCTAACCTATGTGCAAGTCCATCCTCTTGTTGCTTGCATATGCTCCTTGAGTGTTGTAATGTATTGGTAAGTAAATGCATGTTAGGACTAACATGATTGAATGAAGTCACATGCTTGTTTGCATGCTTAGACACCCCATATTACACCTTGCATACTTGATGGTTGACATTGGTGTTTCATGCCTTGTATGTTTGTTAGCTTGTATGCTCCTTTGCATTGGCATGATTGCATACTAGTTGACATGTCTAGGATTGCATCACATAAACATGCATGCTCTACCTCTTGACCAAGTCATGATAGAGGCTTAGCACCCTGTGTGTTTGTTTGGTTTGCATGCATTTGAAATAGAAGTTGCACATTTGGTTCTTTGGGCCATCATGCATGGAAATGCGTGATTGGTGGCCCGAGAATCGAGGCGCATGCCCCTTTGAGTCACAAATATGATAAGGGGCGTGATTGGTGCACACATTGTTGGAATTACATTGCCATGCAAGTTTTTGCCCTCTGCTGCTGTGAGTTGCAGGTTCTGCAGACATTCAGTGCCGGCCGGCAGTATTTAGTGCCGACCGGCAGTCTATTGATGGCCGATGGATGAATTTTGTGCCGGTGACTTCATGCTGATGCCGGTGGAAGTCCTACTCAGCCGATGATGTCCCTCAGTGTCCTGGGAGGCACTCCTGAGACTTTGGCAGTCTTCTGAGATGCAAAGCAGGGAAAACAGAGGCAATCTAAGCATGGCAGTGCAATTCCGAGCAAGTCCCGAGCATGCGTTGCATCCGGCCCTCATCTCGAGGCGGTTTACTGCTTTAATTAGATTAATTAATTTATTTGATTAATTTAGTTGGACTGTAATATTTTAATTAGTTTGCGTAGCTAATTAATCTGTATTATTCTTTTGGTCCCTCCGAGCGAGGGCATATTTGTAATAAGTGTGGGTGAGTGGTTTGTATGTCTTCCAACCCCCACTTCTTTCTTCCCTTTTATTTACCTGCTTTTAATGGTTAGTATTAGGGCACGTTTATTTTAGCATACCTTATGCAATGCATGCGTGCATCCATACATTTGTTTACATGCACCGGGCTCGGTACATCATACAAACTGCATTGTATTTTTAATTCCAAATTGAATACGTGATGATTGTAGCATTTCACATGCCATTTTTGGGTTAGCCGAGCCTACTCTAAACTGCATCTTTGCATGTGTTGCATTAGCCACTTAACATGAACTAGGACATGCATGATTGCTAACCAGTTTATTGTTTTGGCACGGAGTACGATGTAAGTATCTATGCTTTAGCATCTCGCATGCGTGTGAATGTTAAACATGACAGCATGTTTACCATGTGGCTAGTTGCTTATGTGATAAACTGTTTGAATGCCTGTGGGTGGAGGTTGGATTGCTTGAGTTGGAATAACTCATTGAAATCCGTATTTTAGCCTACTTGCGAGTAGCAAATTCCAAAGCATTTTCAAAGAAAACGGATATGCAATGCTTATTTCCAAATCAGGCAATCTAGTCTATACTTGTTTGCTGCGCGCATAACATAGTAATTCTAGGCTAATAACCGGAATAAGAACACGTAACGTTTTCAAAATCGGATATCACGGTTAGTAGAGGCCGGTCTTCGGACCGGGCGAAAGGGGGTGCTCATAGCTGACCTTCCCCGATCGTACCCATGCTCCCGAGCCAAGACTACTTTGGTGATGACGGACACGTGGCCTTCGGCACCGAGTCAGGGTTTCCTAAATTTCCCATTTTAAAATATTTAGTTGGTGACTCTGTATCTGGCAAAGCAGTCCATGTTTGGCACTTCTTTTCAAAATCTGTTTTTCTCAAAACGATTTGCCAGAGTTAGACTCTTTGGTTCAGATTAAGAACCGTGACAATTTGAGTCCGAACTGCAGTGAACCCAATATGAACGGAACGGGACTTAACCCTCCCGGGATGCGTTCGGGGACGTCTACAGTTTGTTAAGCTTGTTTTGGCTCCATCTTAGCATGTATTAGGCCTTATTTCAGCATGTTATACCTCTGCCTAAGGTTGGTTTGATAGCCTCTTGCATGCACCATGCACTTGTAGTGCAATCCTCTCTATTGCCTTAACATGCATCTTGTGTTTGGATCATCATTCTTGTATGTTTTGGCTCAACTCAAAGAAGCTTTCCCTCATGTTTTACCATGCTTGAGCTCTGTTTGATGTTGTTTTAGTCATGCATGCATTGCTTTGTATAGCCATAGTGCATTCTAGCTTGTTAGCTTTGAGTGTCCAAGTCACTAGCATGCATTACTTAACCATTTTCATGATTTGGCATCATTTCATATGTGATTTCAGTCCATATAGTGTGGTCATGCACTCACATCTTTCACTCCTTCAATGCTTTGAAGGGTTCATACTTTATGCCTTAAAAAAGAGCCCATGTGTATGCCATCTTGCCTAGGCTTTTGGACCACCATTTCAGTGTGTTTTGGGTCTTATTTTGCCATGATATAACTCTTTTTTTGGTTGGTTAGGGCATCTCTCATTTGCTTCTTACACTTGTAGTGTAAGTCCTCTTTACTAGTCTTGCATGCCTAATGAGTGAGCTTGTTATTCTAGCATGTGTTGACTTGGTATTAACCCATTTTTTGTGTTAATTTGACATGCCATAACTCTGATTTTTATTGGTTAAGTCATGCCATGCTTGGTCTTGGTAGGTGTAGTGTAACCTTCTTTATTGGCCTTCATGCATCATGCCTTATGCCCTTTATGTTGGCTTGTTTTAGCTTTGGCCCATGCATATTTTAGATTCATTTTGGCATGATCTAGGACTGTTTTGGTTGTCCTTGGCCCTTTAGGGTTTGATTCATGTGGCTTTGGTGTAAGTCCTTTTGCTAATTTCAAGCTTTGAGCTTTCTTGCATGCTATGCTTGACTTGTTTGAATGGTTTGGCACCATTCCATACATGATTTCAGGGCCTACAGTGTTGTCACACATCCATGCTTTTCATTCATTGCTCTTGCTTGAGAGTTGTTATCTCCATGCCTAGCTTGTGGACCAATATGTGTGCATGCATGTTTTGCCTTTTGGTGCCTTAGTTTTAGCATTTTGGCCACTGATTTGGGCATGATTGAGGTCTGTCCATTTTAGTTTAAGTCCATCTTGCATATTTTTGCATGCTTATCACATTGCATGTTGTCGCATGCTTCTCGCATTGCATGTTGTTTACATGTTTAGGTTGCATTACATGGTGCTTTCATGCTCATGTTGCATTACATTGTTTACATGTCATTAGCTTTGTTAAGTTGTGCATGCATTGCATTGTGTTTGGTTTGGGTGTTAAGCCAAATACGAGGAATGAGGGACGTTTCATACTTGAAGTGATGAAACGTGTCTCAATTCTCGGTCGCCGACCCTCTTGATCATGCATGATAGAGGTTAAGGCATTTATGTGTTTTTGTGCATTTCATCCATATTGATTTGTGCAACTCGGCCTCTTTGGCCATCATGCATCAGAATGTGTGATTGATGGCTCGAGAACCGAGCACTACACACCTTTGACCCTTAGACATGATAAGGGGTGTAGTTGCACACATATTTTCTTGCAAATACATTGTCATGCCTCTGTTTGTGCTCTGTTGCAGCAAAAAAGGAGAAGTTTGCAGGAAGAGATGGCCGATCGGCTATCTAGTTTGCTGATCGGCTATAAACATTTGGCTGATAGCCTCAAAATTGGTCGATGACCATTATCCACTGGCCGATGGCCACCCCTCTTGGCCGATGACCTCTCAGAGTGTCCATGAGGTGGTTCAAAAGCATCACACAAGTTGGCATAATTTTCAGAGGTGCAGAAGTGTGCAAACAGAGGCAACATAAGGCATGGCAACGGATTTCCGAGCGAAGCCGACCGAGCATGCATCTCTTATTCGCCTGCGAGGCCATTTCACTGCTGTTGATTAGTTTGAATGATTAATTATTTGATTTGTTGTGTAATATTTAAACCAGCCAATTTGTTTAATTAGTTAAACGTGTTGTAATAATTAGGTTAGTGTTAGCTAGTTATTCATTTTGATTATGTAATAATTAGTCTAATTAGATTATTCATTCGGACCGTAACTAATTAGATTAGCTACTTAATTAGCGTAGCTAGCTTGTATTATTCATTCGGACCGTTCGTCGAGAGGGCGAATTTTGTAATAAGTGTGCGTGAGTGTGTGAATGTCTTCCAACCCCACGTCTTTCTCCCTTTTACTTAACCGCTTACGATGGTTAGTTCTAGGCCATGTTTTGATTAGCATCCTTATGCTAGCATGTTTGCATTCATTCATTCGTCTTGCATGCACCAGGCTCGGCGCATCATACAAACCGCATTGTATTTCAACATACTTACTTGAATACGTGGTCAACAGCATGTTATCAAGTTGCATTTCATATGCCATCTTAGAATAGCCGAGCCTATTTTAGTCGTATTTTTGCATGCGTTGCATTAGCCATCTTAACATAGCTACGGTCATGCATTGATTACTAACTAGCTTCTTTCTTCGGCTTGGAGTACACTGTAAGTGTTTATGCTTTAGCATCTTGCATGCGTGTAAGTGTTGCCATATTTAGCATGCTTGCCATGAGGCTATTTGCTTAAGTGATTAACTACATGAATGCCTGTGGGTGAAAGTTGGATTGCTTGAATTGGAACAATTCATTGAAATGCGAGTTTTAAGCCCACTTGAGAGTGGCAAAATCATGTTTTCTAAGCCCATTCGAGGGTGGCAAATCCACGTCTTAGCCTACTTGCGAGTAGCACCTTCAAACCGTTTTCAAACAAACGAACATGCAATGTTTGGTTCCAACTTAGGCGATCTAGTCTATACTTGTATGCTGTGCGCATCACATAGTAATTCTAGGTTAATACCCAGAATAAGAACACATGTGTTTTCAAAAACAAAATAACATATTAGTAAAGGCCGATCTTTGATCGGGCGAGCGGGGGTGCTCATTGCATGACCTTCCCCTCTCGTACCCAAGTTCCCGAGCTCAGGCAACTTTGGTGATGACGGACACGTGGCCTTAGGCACGAGTCAGGGTTTCCTAAATTTTCCAAAACAAAACATTTAGGTGGTGACTCTGTATCTGGCAAAGCAGTCCATGTTTAGCACTTCTTTATTAAAATCAGTTTTTCAAAACGATTTGCCGGATTTAGACTTTTTGGTGATTTATCAATCTTGCATTGCACTTTGCAAGATTAGATTCAGAACCGTGACATTGAGTCCAAACTGTAGTAGCTAATGAACAAAACGATTTCGCGCCTTCGCGTGCGGAGCCGTGACGTTCAGGCATGTCTACAGTTTCTGGCGACTCTACTGGGGATTTAGAGAACTTGACTCAAACTTATGATATCTTGTTTTGATTACACTTATGTGTCTCTTTGCATTGCATTTGCATTGGTGCACCTAGGACACCGTGTTTGCCGTATGCTATTCTTGAACGGTTTGCCGGAGGCCCACTTTGAGAAACGTGCCATAAGGCTGACCGGTTGCGGGCTCTGCCACGACGGGAACACAAACCCCGATTTTTACCGGGGCACCCTTTTTGACCATTCAACCTAGTGCATATCGGAAACTGTAGTGACCATTCTAAGCTAGGACAGGTTGCTTACCCGATTATAGGTTATTTGAAACCGTTGCGTGCGTAGTGAAGCCCTAGCTCCTGACAAAATAGGACAGGGAAACCTTACCCCTCCATAGGGGTGTTTTGGCTCTAACTTGCTTGATATGTGCTTTTAGAGTTGGCCTCTACAGGGAATGCATGTATCAGTTTGCAAGTCTGGGTATCAGGCCTGCGGGCATCAGTATTTGGGGAATCAGTTTTACCTACGGGTATCAGATTCAGATTCGGGGCAGTGATTTGGGAACAGTGATCAGTGGTTGAGAACAGTTCTTTCAGCTTGAGTTTGTCAACTGTGTGTTGTCTTTATTTAAGCCGTTATGCTGTCAGTTTTTCTGGTTATTTGTTTCCTTATTATGCTTTATTTATCTTTTTGCAAGGTAGTTTAGCATCATTGCATCCGACCAGGCAGATATTCCCCGAGCACTCTGGGTTAGAGGTCGTAGACTTAATCGATTCGCAGATCTGACAAACGGACAAGCAATGTTCCTTTCTTTACCCCCGGTTACCAGACGGAGGTCAGCTAGGCGCAATATATCGGTACAGCGGTTGCCAGATCTGTGGTCCTTATCTACCCCACCAGTGAACAGTCAGGCTAAGGTCTCAGTTTCTACTATAGAGACAGATATACCGGTTGTTCAGATAGATCAACACAATATGGTAGGAATAGAGGAGATGATGCGTCAGCTCTAGGAGAGTATGCAAGCTATGCAGCAGGATGCTGCTCGCCAAGCAGAATTTTCCACACGCCAGGCTGAGGTCATGGCCCAACAAGCAGAGCTGATTGCTAGACTTCAGCAACAGCAACCACCACAGCAAGCTGGAGCATCTGCTTCGCACCCACCTCCTCCCCCACTCAAAGTTCCAATACTCGGGGAGACAGCACACGTCCTGGACAATACGGACGTTCCAACAGGGCCAGCTCCGCCCCCGATCCTACCCCAGCCATCCAAAGCACAGACCAACCTGGGGGATACGCCGTTTGAGTTTGAGGTGGATCCGACAGCGCTAAAAGTGAGCAAGCTAGAAAAGGTGTTCAAGAAGTCTTAAGGCATGAAATCCATTCTGAATATAGAGGACGGGTATACCGACTCGGCCGTGGCTCTGCCAGACCGATTTAAAATGCCGCACATAGACCGTTTTGAGGGTCTGGAGATCCTATGGTGCATTTGCGGTTGTTCTTGGACATACTAAGGCCAATGGGCCTCTCCAGATTGCAGAAGCTTTCCCTGTTTGGTCGGACCTTGTCGGGTGTAGTGGCTATTTGGTATGCAAAACTGGAAGACTCTGTTAAGAGGAACTGGGAGAAGATGGCTGAGGTCTTTGTAGCTCAATACTCCTACAATACGCAGATCGAGGTCACAACTCGTGATCTCGAGACAACTAGGCAAGAGCCAAATGAGAGTTTCTCCGATTTTGTGACTCGCTGGAGGCTAAGGCCTTGATGATGACCATCAGCCGGTTGACAAAGACCAAATGCGGATGGTTGTGCGCAACCTCCAGCCCAAGCTCATGCAGAAGATGATCGTCCTCCCCCTCCCCACCTTTGTAGATCCACATGAGATTGGAGTGCAAATCGAGGACGCCATGAAACAGGGCCTCATTGATCATGAGAGAGAGCAGCCCAAGGGCATTCAACTGCAGTACGAATGCAGGCACAAGCAGTGTCGCAGCTGCCAGGACTTCAGACGTAGGCATGATCACCACCACCACCCCAAGAACCCTTACAGCTATACCATTCACCGGTGCGTCCGAAAGTAGCTCACAAACAACCAAGTTTCCACCCCGAGGCCAGAGAACCTTTACCCCACTATATATGTCTTTGTCCAAGGCTTTGGGGGTTTTGATCAGGAAAGGGCACTTGAAGCCCCTAGAGCCGCGGCCATTGCCAGAAAAAATTTCTCCCTCCCACAACCCAGCTAAATACTGTGCGTTTCACCAACAACATGGTCACGACACTGACCAGTGCTTCAGATTGCGTCACGAGATTCAGGATCTCGTCAACAACAGGGTGATCGTGCCTCCGGAGAAGCCGAATGTCACAACCAACCCTCTCCCACCACATAACCAAGCTCTACCTCCCAAACGCATCAACTTGATCCAAACTGGGGTTGTGTCATACGACCCTAGCATATATATCACCCCTTCTCACCTACCCAAGCCGGAGGCGTTCATTCCTGACAGCACTGACTTGTGCATGTTGGACATCTCCCAAACCCAACCAGAAACGGTGGTGGTGGATATCGAGGATAGAATTGGGTCGACTTGGGGGCAGATAAGAATGATCAGTCAGAGCCTAAGGGGCCTGCAAGCTTCATATATAACCTGAGTGGTTACATCATGCCAACGGATCAGCCCAAGCCGATGGTAGAATTGCCAATGAGGGCAGAGATTTGTGTGGTTCGAGAGGATAGACCTAATTAGGGGCTGGATGACCTTGCCGAACTGGAGGAGGATATCACGAGTCTGCAATTCTTCAATGAACAGGACCCGGGGGACGTGACTGTCAACTGGTTTGATCTGGAAGGGTCAGCAGAAGCTACTAGGTGGCTCAACGACGAGCCAGATATTGTTGAGGCACCTCAACCAGAGTAGGGACAACCAGGAGTTGGGATGTCAACAGTGGCCGGAAGGGCCTGGAATCAGTTTGCATCGCCGGAGAGCACCGGTGTAAAGAATTTTGCTCAGAACATGAGCAGTTTGAGTACGGAAGATTCTGAACAGCAGGCTGCACTGAAGCAGTTTGAACAGGAAAAGATCAAAAATCTCGAGAGGGCCAGAAAGGCTAAAGCCCTTGCGGGGATGGAACGTGCTGTGAGCACAAGAACGGAACGTGCTACGGGCACAAGAACGGAAGGTGCTGCGGGCACATGAATAGTTGTAACGGAGCCGGACAGGTGTCTATCGACTGTCGATGGCATGTGGTGGGAAAATGACGACCTATGTCTTGCCCACACCGATGAAGATTAGGGACAAAGCCAACCGAATGATACCTGGTATGTGGAGGTCGACCACATGACTAGGAGTGGGTGGCATTTCAAGCCCCCGCACTTAGATCAACTAGAGGCGTCTGGAAAGGACAAAGAGGTAGACAAGTAGAACGAAAAGCTGCTCGAAGAGGACGCTGTGCTGAAAGAGCTGAAGAAGATACAAGCAGACATCTCCATCTGGGGACTACTTATGGCCTCAAGAGTTCATAGACAAGCTGTACTTTTTGCAATGGACAAGTCCAAACTTTCAATAGATACCACGCCTGAGCAGCTGGTAGGATTGGTCTTTCCGAGAGGAGCTTCCCCGACATTGACCTTCACCGACAAAGAACTGCCGCCTGTAGACACCCCATTTTTGACCGTCCTCAAGACTTAGACGTCATCGTTTGAACACTCAATGATCATCCATGCTCGTGTTCGTTTTGAGTTCCCGGAGGTCTCGGCCGCGCGCCTTGCCTTAGGATCTCTCAACTTGTCTGTTTTGTGCTTGGTTGTGGACCAAACACTTGTGTTTTTGCTTCTGAGGGAAGATGGTGGCTTGTTAGCCATCCCCTCAACCCATCGGCCAAGGCATGATGCCATTGCCCTTGTGTTCTTGCCATCGGCCAAAAGTGTTGGCCGATCGGCACTTTTTTTGGTCGGTCGGCACTTATGTTGGTCGATCAGCCATATTTTTGAGCCGAGACCTTTCCATCTGCTTTTTGCAGATATTTTCTGCCAGCTATGGCAGCTGGTATCCACAATTCACATCCTCCATACACGTGTATGGAGGGATTTGTTTCAAGACTTAAGCTTCCTCAACAAGCTTGAGAATTGGAATTCTATAAGAAGGGTGCCCCTCCTCCCTTCTCAGAGGTTCAGAAAATGGAGTCTTGAGAGATAGATACACATTTGTATCTATATCTCCTTGTTGATCCTTGTTTTGTGCTCTAAAGTGTCTTTTTGTCTTACTATTGCACACAAACACCTAGTAGAACACCATCCTTTGGTTGCTAAGATCCTTAGGAGTTGGTTTTAGTGTTCTTGAGTTGGTTTTGGCCAGAGGGGGCTGCTGGAATAGTGTTCTTGAAGGTGTTTTTCAAGGGTGAGCTTCTTGCTTTTAAACCCCCATTCTTGCTTAAGCTTTTAGACCTATTTGCATATTGTTTTAAGCTTAACTCTAAACTACAAAAAGTTTTGATTTTTTATGCTTAAGACATTTGTTTAAGGTCACTTTTGTGTTTGGGGTTGTTTACCCCCCCTAGGCCTTGTTTGGCCTTGCTTTTGTGCCTTCTTTGTGAGCTTCGGGATCACCTTGTTTTGGCCTTCTCACCACTGGAATCTCTGGATTTCAGTGGTGGGGAGGTGTTTTAAGGTCCCAAAAAGGAGAGGGTCATCCCCTCTCCTTGTGTCTTCAATACTTGCCTTAAATGCCTTATGTGTGAGCATGTTTGTTAGGTTTGTTTTAGCTTGTATATTAGCATGTATTTGTGGTTATTTTGCTGAGGCTTACCACCATTTTTGCTTGGATTGATCACTCCATGCATGGTTTATACACTTGTAGTGTAAATCACACACACTAGTCTTGTATGCTTCATGAAGTAGCATGTCATTCTAGCCTATGTTGTGTCCACTTCAGCATGTATTTGGTGTTGTCTTACCATGTCATACCTCTGTTAGGTTTGGTTTGGTTAGCCTTTGCATGCCTTATGTACTTGTAGTGCATTTTCATGAAATTACCTTAACATGCTTTGTGCTTTAAGCCATGTTTTTAGCGTGATTTTGGCTTGACTCAAAGAAGCTTTTAGCCTTGTTTTACCTTGCTTAAGGTCTATTTGGTGTTGTTTTGGTCATGCTTGCATTGTTTTGTATAGCCATTGTTCAACCTAGCTTGTTGGCTTTAAGTGTCCAAGTCATTAGCATGCATTGCTAGGACTATTCTTATGATTTGGCATCATTCCATATGAGATTTCAGTCCATGAAGTGTGGCCATACACTTGCATTTGTCATCTTCTCCATGCATTGGGAGGTTGGTGTTTTATGCCTCATGAATGGATCATTGTGCATACCTCCATGCTTAGGTCTTTGGGATCCCATCTAAGTGGGTTTTTGGTCTTGTTTTGCCATGCCATAACTCTGTTTTTCATTGGTTAAGTCATGCCATGTTTGGTTTTGATAGGTGTAGTATAACACCTCTTTTGTAGCCTTGCATGCCTCATGCTTTTGGGCTTTTGTTCTAGCTTGTGTTGGCTAGGTTTAAGCTTGTTTTTGGTCTCATCTTGACCTGCCTTGGGACTGTTTTAGGTGCCCTTGGTCCTTTGAGGCTTGCCTTGTGTGGCCATGGTTTGAGTCCCTTGGCTAGCCTTAATCTTTAGGCTTTCTTGCATGCTATACTTGCTTTGTTTGGTTGATTTGGCATCATTTCTCACATATTTTCAGAGCTTATTACATTGCCATGTTCTCATGTTTGTCATACCTTGCTCATGTTTGAGAGTTGTGTCTTGTTGCCTAGCTTATGAACCAATTGGCATGCATGTTCGTTTTGCATTTTGGTACCATCATTTTAGCACTTTTGGCCACTGATTTGGGCATGTTTGAGAGCTATCCATTTTAGTTTAAGCCCATTTTCACATGTTGTTGCATGCTTGCCTTACATGTTGTCACATGCTTGTTGCATACTTGGTACATTGCATGTTGTTACATGCTAATTCCATTACAAGTTGTTGCATGCTAATTTCATCGCATCATGCTTGCATGTTTGCATAGCATTGTGTGTGCATGCCTTGCCTCTTGATCAAACATGATAGAGGTTGAGGTCTCTTATGTGATTTTGGTGCATTCATTCCATATTGAATTGCACACTTGGCTCCTTTGGCCATTATGCATTGGAATGCGTGATTGGTGGCTTGAGGGTCGAGAACTACACACCTTTGAGCTTTAAACATGATAAGGGGTGTAGTTGCAAACATTGCCTTGCAAATGTATTGCCATACCTCTGCTTGTCCTCTGCTACAGTAAAACAACATTTTGCAAGAAAAGATGGGCGATCGGCTATCTGGTGTGCCGATCGGCTAAAAGTGTTTGGCCGATGACCTCATAAATGGTCGATGACACCTTTCCTTTGGCCGATGGCTTCACCATTTGGTCGATGGCCTCTTAGCATGTCCATGAAGTGGTTCTAGAGCATCACAGGACTTTTCACAGTTTTCAGAGGTGCAAAACAGTGCAAACAGAGGCAACATGAGGCATGGCAACGGATTTCCGAGCGAAGCCGATCAAGCATGCATTTGTCTCTCTTGTCGAGGCCGCTTTACTATTTTTTGTAGATTAATTAATTTGTTTAATTAGTTAAGAGTTGTGTAATAATTAATTAACTTGTTAGTTGATTAGTTAGTTGATTTGTATTATTCTTTGGGACCCTCTGTCGAGAGGGCACAATTTTGTAATAAGTGTGCGTGTGTGTGATGCATGTCTTCCAACCCCACGTCTTTCTCCCTTTTACTTAACCGCTTACGATGGTTAGTTTTAGGGCATGTTTTATTTAGCATCCTTATGCTATGCATGTTTGCATCGTTCATCTGTACTGCATGCATCAGGCTCAGCGCATCATACTAACTGCATCGTATTTCAATTCCTACTTGAATACATGTATCGAATTATCACATCTCATATGCCATCTTAGAATAGCCGAGCCTATTTCTAGTTACATTTTTGCATGTGTTGCATTAGCCATTTTAAACATAGCTAGGATCATGCATGATTACTAACTAGCTATTGTTTTGGCTCGGAGTACTAGGTAAGCTTTTATGCTTTAACATCTTGCATATGTGTGAGTGTTGCCATGATAGCATGCTTGCCATGAGGCTACTTGCTTATGTGATATAACTGCCTGAATGCCTGTGGGTGAAGGTTGGATTGCTTGAATTGGAACAATTCATTGAATCCTCGATTTAGCCTACTTGCGAGTAGCAAACTTCAAACCGTTTTTCAAACAACAAATATGCAATGCTTTGTTCCAAATTAGGCGATCTAGTCTATACTTGTGTGTTGTGCGCATCACATAGTAATTCTAGCTAATAACTGGAATAAGAACGCATGTGTTTTCAAAAACAAGATATCATGCTTAGTACAGGCCGATCTTTGATCGGGCGAGCGAGGGTGCTCATTGCATGACCTTCCCCTCTCGTACCCAAGTTCCCGAGCCGAGGCAACTTTGCTGATCATGGACACGTGGCCTTAGGCAACGAGTTAGGGTTTCCTAAATTCCCCCAAAGTAAATATTTAGGTGGTGACTCTGTATCTAGCAAAGCAGTTCATGTTTGGCACTTCTTTACAAAAATCAGTTTTCCAAAATGATTTGCCGGATTTGGACTCTTTGGTGATTTATCGGTCTTGCATTGCACTTTGCGAGATTAGATTCAGAACCGTGACATTTGAGTCCGAACTGTAGTATGCTAGAGAGCAAACGAGACTTCGCACCTTCGCAAGCGCGGAGCTTCAGGAGTCCTCGGGGCGCGTCTACCCCGCCTGAGGGCGTAAATCACAACAAACCTCTCTACATCTCTGTGGAGTGTAGAGACAAATGGATACCGGTGGTTCTTGTCGACATGGGATCCGCCATTAATGTGTGCCCGTCGAGGACGACATATTCAATCGGGTTGAGACCCGCGGATTTTGTGCCAACTGCCCAGGTGATAAGGGCCTACGACAATACCAGCAGAGAGGTGATGGGGACCATGAAGATTCGGACTCAGGTTGGTCCAGGACAGCAGGATATTGACTTTCATGTCTTGGACGTTCCTGCAACCTTTAATTTACTCCTAGGACGGCCGTGGCTGCACCAGGTGAAGGCGGTCTCTTCCATCCTGCATCAAATGTTGAAATACCCCCACAAAAAAGGGGGTGGCTAATGTTTTGGAAATTCTTCAATCCATCCGCCGCCAGAAGTGTCTACACCGGTTCTGGAAATCGAGCATGGCACAGAGAATGTGTTGTTGTCGGGATTTACCCTAGCCGAGGCCTGGGTCGTACAGAACATTTTGGCTGTTGATGAGGGGTTATATGTCAGTATACAATCTGTGTACCTTATAAACAAGCTTTAGCACATCCCTGGGATGGGACTAGGAAAAAGTGGCCGGAAGGGCATTACTGTATCGGCCGAAGTGCCGCACAACCCGCGTACCTTTGGCTTAGGTTATCTGCCTACCAAAGAGGACTGGGTGAGGAAAGGCAAAAAGATGGCTGAAGAGCCAGAGCCAAGCAGACCGGAAGCATTACGAGTTGGTACACCGGCCTATCGAGGGCACCCTGAACGGACGCTTTGTCCGAGAAGGAGAAGACTTTCCATTCTGCGGCTTCCCAGAGCCATGGCTAAACGCAGAGAAGGGGCGCCTGCTGGGATTTGAGATCTTCTTCGACTTGCAGTTGTCCGGGGATGATGTTGCCAAAGAGCAGATAGACCCACCAGCTAAGGCTGAGCAGTGTAAAGAAGAGGATTTCGAGAGCACTGAGATTGAAATGGAGGTAGCGCTGGCTTGTCTACTCTCAGATCCTCCGATCGTACAAGAGTGCTTGGGGGATAACTTCTCAGTGTCCATGATTGGGAATGAGACGGCTGCGAGCCTATCTTCAAGCATTCTGGATGTGTCCATCGCACCCTCCCTCGTCTGGCAGTACGGAGAGATTCTTATCGAGCAGCACCGGGTCAGGTAGTGAGTCGGAATCTGATTCCACCGAGTCTGTGGAGTCGAAATCAGGTTTCAGCTCGTCTGAGTCTGAGTCCGGTATTCTTGGGGGTGACAACCCGGATGCCACAGTCCTTTCTAGGTCGTCTTTTTCTTTTTCCTTTGAGTCTATTGTAACAGAGGAATCAGGCGACTTGGAAGTGATTAATGAGAATGGAATGGTTGTGGCCTTCGAGTACTTTTCTGTGCCTTTGATTTATTGCATTAATTCAGACTTTCAAAATTTCGATGAAAATGACGAGGAAGAAATTCCTCCAGTTTTGAAATATTTGCTAGATCAAGAGCATGAGAGGTTTGTAAAACCGCTGATTGATGAAATCACCCAAATTAATGTTGGTACTGAGAAAGACCCACAGCTGGTCCAGATCGGGTCCACGTTGTCTTTGGAAGAGCGCGAGTGCTTAGTCACTTTATTAAAAGATTTCAAAGATTTTTTCGCGTGGTCCTACGAAGACATGCCTTGAATTGACCTTGAGATTGTACAGCACCAGATCCCTCTTGACCCAGAGGCCCGACCCGTTAAGCAGAAACTCAGAAGGATCAGCCCGGACTGGGCTCTCAAGATCAAAAAAGAGGTCACCAAGCAAATTGACGCAGGGTTCCTGGGTATCTGAATACCCAACTTGGTTGGCCAATATAGTTCCGGTGCGAAGAAGGACGGCAGAATTCGGGTATGTGTGGACTTCAGGGATTTGAACAAAGCCAGTCCAAAGGACGACTTTCCTCTGCCGCATATCGACGAATTAGTGGACTTTACTGCTGGGCATGCGTTGCTCTCATTCATGGATAGGTTTTCAGGCTACAATCAGATTGTGATGGCACCCGAAGATCGGGAGAAGATTGCTTTTACCACCCCGTGGGGAACCTATTGTTATAGGGTGATGCCGTTTGGGTTGAAGAATGCTGGAGCTACATATCAACGGGCCGCGACCACGATTTTGCATGATATGATCCATAAGGAGGTTGAGGTGTATGTGGACGACGTGATTGTCAAGTCCAAGGAAAGAGAGGGCCACTACACCGCCTTGCAGAAATTTTTTCAACAGATTAGGGAATATCGGTTGCGGCTGAATCCTCAGAAATGTACGTTTGGTGTTACAGCAGGGAAAATGCTGGGGTTCTTGATCACACAGAAAGGTATCGAGGTCGATCCTTCCAAAATCAAGGCCATCTTGGAAATGCCACCACCGAGGACTGAAAAGGAGGTGCGAGGCTTTCTGGGTAAAGTGCAATTCATAAGACAGTTTATTGCAAAATTAACCTTGACTTGTGAACCACTCTTTGGTCTCCTGAAGAAAGGAAAGAAATTCCAATGGGACGGCCGATGCCAAGCAGCTTTTGAACAGATCAAGCAATATTTACAGAACCTACCTGTGTTGTCACTGCCTGAGCTGGGGAAACTGTTGATTCTGTATCTTTCAATGACTGAAACTACAATGGGCTGCATGCTTGCACAGGAGTCTAAGGACAAAGCGGAGAGAGCTATCTACTACCTGAGCAAGAAAATGCTGGATTACGAGACCCGCTACACTCCACTGGAGAAGGCTTGTCTGGCCTTGGTATGGGCTACCAGGAAGCTGCGGCACTACCTGATAGCTCACTCCGTAATATTGGTTTCAAGATTAGATCCCATCAAATATCTCTTCGAGAAACCAGCACTTACGGGTAGGCTAGCCCGTTGGTTGCTTCTGCTTTCCGAATTCGATCTGAAGTACGTGATGCGCAAGTCAGTGAAAGGGAGAGCAGTAGCGGAGTTCCTAGCCGATCACCCAGTTGAAGGGGATGAAGCAGTTGAGTACCTGTTCCCAAACGAGGCCATCCTACATGTCAAAGAAAAAACTTGGACGATGTACTTTGACGGAGCGTCAAACCAATACGGGTATGGGATAGGGGTGTTACTGATAGCACCCGACAATTCCCGTATCCCTTTAGCATTCAAACTCTGGTTCAGAGTATCGAACAATGAGGCAAAATATGAGGCATGTATTGCCGGTTTAGAAGCCGCCCTAGAACTAGGGACAAAACAGTTGGATGTCATTGGGGACTCAAACCTTGTTGTATCTCAAGCTAAAGAAGATTGGAAAGTCAAAGAAGAAAAGATGAGAATCTATCACCAGACATTGGATGTGCTGATTCCTCGGTTTGAGAAACTGAACTTCGCTCATCTGTTGAGAGAGAACAACAGGTTCGCAGATTCATTAGCAACTCTATCTTCTATGATAGATATCCCTTTTGAAGTCCGAATGCGTCCGATCATCATCGAATAGAAATTTATGCCAGCCTACGAGCTAATTGCCGCCATAGATGAGGTACAAGATGAGAATCCCTGGTATTATGATGTCTGGAACTTCTTGGAAAAAGAAGCATATCCCCAGGGGCAAATGCCGAAGATAAGAGGGCAATTCGAAGAATGGCTGCTCAGTTCATCATCTGCGGGGGTAAACTGTACAAGAGAGGTCATCTCGAGATGCATAAGCTGTGTGTTGATGCCGAAGAATCAAAGCGCCTGATGGAGGCCATCCATAGAGGAGAGTACGGAGCGCACATGAACGGGGTGATGCTAGCCCAGAAGATCCTTAGATAGGGTTACTACTGGTCCACCATAGAGGAGGATTGTATTGGCTTTGTCCGGCGATGCCACAAATGTCAGATCCATGCAAACCGCATGAACATTCCGCCGTCGAAGCTGTACAACATGACTTCGCCATGGCTGTTTTCAGTCTGGGGGATTGATGTGATCGGGGCTATCACTCCGAAGGGGTCTAATGGGCATGAGTTCATTCTGGTCGCGATAGACTATTTTACGAAGTGGGTTGAGGCCCAATCTTACGCGGTGTTGAAACATCGCATGTTGCTAAGTTCATCAGGAACAACATCATCTGTCACTACGGGGTCCCGAACGAGATTATTTCAGATAATGGTTCCCACTTCAAGAAGGAAGTGATCGACTTGTTGGACAAGTACAACGTGGCTTTTCATAAGTCGTCTATATATCGGCCGCAGACCAATGGAGCAGTTGAGGCCGCCAACAAGAACATCAAGCGCATTCTGCAGAAGATGGTGGAAACCTACCAGGATTGGCCAGATAAGCTGCCATTTGCTCTGTGGGGCTACCGGACTTCAATTTGAACTTTTACTGGGGCAACTCCATATTCCTTGGTTTATGGGATGAAGGCTGTTCTGCCTATCGAAGTTGAGGTTCCGTCATTGCGAGTATTGGCTGAGTGTCAGATAGCTGAGGCAGATTGGCAGCAAAGCAGGTTTAAAGAACTCATGCTCTTTGACGAGATGAGGCTGAAAGCACTGTACCATGTTCAAGGTTATCAACGAAGAATCGCCAGGGCTTTCAACAAGAAGGTTAAGTCCAGGAATTTGAAAGAAGGAGATTTGGTGCTCAAAGACAACCGAGCCCCCATCCACGACCCTAGGGGCAAGTTCAGACCTAATTGGACTGGCCCTTACATCATCAAGTCTATCTGGTCGGGTGGAGCTGTCGTTCTGATGGACCTAGATGGCCTAGATTTCTCCCAACCGATCAACATGGACAAGTTGAAGAAATACTATCCCTGAGTGGCTCGCTAGGCCGAAAACCCGAAAGGGCAACCTAGGCAAAAGTTAAAGCATAGAAAATTTGAAATTATAAAAATAGAGTTCGCAAGGTTGAAAACCCAGAAAGGGCGGCCTTGGCAAAAGTTAGAGCGCAAAAGGAGAGTGTTAATACACAAGTGAACCAGAGCCGAACTACGTAAGGCTTGATTATCACCTTTGAGATACGTAGACAACTTCATTCTGAAGTCCAGCCATAAACACTTCCAAATCAACTTTGTCCGTGTGATCATGTTTGGTCATCTTTGTCTTTTCTGCATTCAAGAGCTCGGTTGTGATCTCCAGTACAGTGCTATTCAGACTAGGGGCAACTTTTTAGTTGTTGGGATCCAAGATTGTGCATCTTAGTGATAGATCTCAGGCGTGTCCAGTTCTGATCCATATCGAGAATGGTTTTGAAAAGTTTTAATAAAAGTTGATTTTGCTCAAATTAATCTTTTTACAACTTAGACCATTTTTGGACCAAACGGAAAATTTTCAGCACCCACAACCTTCAATTACATTGATTTCAGTATAGAGTTCTCCTACTCTTGAATATAAATTGAAGTTTCTTTTTATTACATTCATAAAGAAAACTTGAAAGTACTGATTAAAGCGAATAAATTCGGGGCATAGTCAGGTGTTCATGCGTCCCCTCCCAGAGCTTGTGGAAGCCTCTGATGGCAAAGTGGGCCCGATCTGCGCCTCCTCATCAAGCCAAGCTATGCACTCATCAGAGAGGGTGCAACTGAAAATGGAACGGGGGCTAGAAGCTCTCTCGTCCTCCATGCTGTGGCATACCGGGCTAGCTGTGCGCCTCGGACCGGAAACGTAGCAGGGTACTCTATTCCCTCTTCCGGGCAAGTCTAATCATGTCCAAACTGGCGCCAGAATCAGAATGTGAAGTAAAAGACACAGTGTGTCAAGCCGATCAACTGAATCCCAGGCTGGCGGGTCATGCTGTAGCTCATCACTGGTAAATTGAGCCAGGGGCAGTGCCAAGCAATGTCGAGAGCAGACAAACTGTGCATCCATTCGCACCACTATCCCTCATCCGGGGCATCGACTAAACGTCGTCGGAAGAAATAGCTGCGAGCTGAATATGCTGGGCATGAGTCCACAACCTTCAATTTATCCATCAACCATATCTGGGAAGGCATGAAAAATGAGAGATTAAAGAATAGAGAGGTGTACGATGAGAGAAAAAGTGAGAAAAGGGTTTTGAGAGAAAAACCAAGCCTGAAGGCCGAGAGATGTGAGAAATATATGTGAAATAGGGTGGGAAACATTACCTGCAGTAGTAGTGGACTCCCCGCGAATCTAGTCATCTCCCGGTGATGAAAAGCGTCCAAACCCATCAACGTCTCAGCTAGTGTCATGGCGATGCAGTTTTTGCCCTCTTTCAAGCCCTCGGCAACCTCAATCAAACGAGTGCTAAACCCACCGGAGCCTAGGGCAAGCAAGAAATGAGACAGCATGCATAAGCAAAGCGCATGACGCCGATAACCCTGCCAGTCATGATCGCCGCGGTCACCGGCATCAGAAAATCGACGAATCAAGCTCGAAATGTCTAGCTCTCTGTCATGAATCAATGACCGAGCGTCATGCAAAGTAAAGCCGCATATCCATCCTAAGGCTTGGACGCAGCCGAAGCGGAATTAAGGCAAGATTTCTTCATCGCGCTCGGATTCCATTAAAGCTTGGAAGTCCTTGGAAGTCCTTGAAAGTAGGACACATCTCTTGCCCGCCAAAGCTAAAGACGTGTGTTACCAGATTCCAAAACCTTGCCGAGGCATGAAGGAACAGAAAACGCAGCGGGGTGTGACTCAACGTGAATAGTGCATTAATTCCGAAACCCCGGAAGTTCAGCTTTTCCGAGCCATCCAAGTTGGCAATCCAATTTGTGAGATTTTGGACAAGAAATGCTTCCATTTGGTGCAAAAACTGAACTGAAATGGAGAAACTACGAAGCTGGGGCTTTTGTAGAAGATAAGGTGTTGAGTGGAAGACAGGTGGCAGTATTCTGGAGGTTCTTGCCATTTTTGGCTGATCGGCCAAAAAGAGTGCCGACCGACCATCTTTTTTGGCCAATCGGCTAGTAATGATGGCCGATGGCCATTTCTTGTGGCCGATGGCCTCTCACCTTGGCCGATGGCCCTTTCTTTTGTTCTCTAAGCTGTCTATGTGTTGGAGATGTTAAGAACTTGTGACTGGTTCCACTTCAAATGCCTTCCGATGATGATTTTGCGAAGTCGAGCCTGTGTTACTTCATTTTGTTTATCGAGTTATTGTACTTTTGTTTATCGACTTGTATTTTGTGTTCTTTAGTCCTTGTCTTGCTTATCGAGTTGTATTTACATTTGGTTAGCTTGTCAAGTTCTTTGTTTTGCTTATCGAGTTGTTTTGTTGTTAGTTGGTTCACTACCTGATTAATGCGATTCGAGTGTTTAGTTTTCAAAACAAAGTTCAATCTCATTTACATTGTTATGTAATGTGATGCGATGCGATGCTTAGAATGTATAAATGTAACACTTTTTTCAACAAAAAGAGCTGTTTCATTCCATCATATTTTCTTTTGCAAAAGTACATAGTTTTGAAGAAAATAAAACCTGTCTGAGGCAGTACAATGTGCAAAACTACTAGTAAAAAGAAAAATAAAGCAAAAAAAGAAAACCAGCAAAATGTCTGGATCGGCGCCAGTTGCCTCAAGTGCGGGAGTCCCTCCTCGTCCTCTTCCTGGACGATGGTCCAGGATCGCTACCGTCAACTCCGCCGTCAGAATCTGAGCCCGAGCCATTCCTAGCCTCATCCTAAGACGACTCCGCCTCTATATCAGACTCGTCGTCATCTGGGACAGGTGCTCGCGAGCTACTCCCAGAGTGAGTACGCCCGGCTCTGCTGCGGCTGCGTACCGAGATCCCTCGTCTTGCTCTCCCCACTCCTTGGGCAGGTACAAATGGTCCTGCTGGAGCACCCCCTGCGGCCGGTATCTAGAATGGGGCCTGAAAAGAACAATTGGCAAGTGCATCAGTTATGCTATGCAAAGTCTATGAATACCAAATACAGTGTATGAGTATAGTGTATGAATGTTGTGAGCAACGTATGAATGCCATGAGCAGAGTATGATTACAGTATGAATGCTGTGAGCAGTATGTGAGTTACAGTGTATCAGTGTCGTGGGTGGTGTGTGAGTACAGTGTATCAAGTGCCGTATTGATAATGAGATGTATTATGCAAAGTATTGAGACTGAGGTTGAAAGAACTTACCGGGATGCTGTAGATACTCAGTAGATCCATACTTCTCTGAAGCATCCCCATCACCGAGTCTGTCAGCTCCAGTGCCTGCCCAGTGTACTCGATCGAAGCCTCCAAAAGTGTTGAGGTAATTAGTATTCTGCGGGATATCAACTGAAATGAAATGACTGTACAGAATGCAAAGTATAGTACATACCGGGGTCGAGCCGCGAACTCCGACGAGCTCATGATCAGCCGGAGGAGGAGCGATGGGTATCTGATAAGTCTCTCCACCCTGTCCTCGGCATGTCATGGTGGTGGGCAGCTTTAGCCACTCCACTCTCCGTCCCTCCGGGACCCACTCCTGTCACGGGCCTGGGTCGCCCTCGGTATTCCTGCTCCTGCTACAGGCGCTGCAGGCCTCTCCCTCTCGACTCGGCGAGCACTGGCCAAGGGTTGCATCAGATAAGTCTCGATGAAGACGGTGTAATCGCCCTCATCTCTAAAAAAGTCAGAGTCCCAGCTGATAGTGAAGTCGACCATCTCCTCCGGGGTGTACCTCTCTGTATGCCTCATATGGGTGGGTGGCGGCCTCGGAACTATCTGCTCTGGTGAGCTGAGGGTCTGCCGCAGGAAGCGCTCACCCAAATACCATGCCCAACAGACCGGACCCTCCAGCAAAACCCTGAACCGGGCAGTCTCCCGAGCACCCGCATACTGATCCCTCACTGCATCTGGTAACGCGGCCCAGAGCTGCCAGGTGATCTGTAAATGATAGGATATACAGTTTGTTATCTGCTATTGAAAATACAATATAAAGCGAAGCTTAAATAAACTGTAATGTTTGAAATACCTCTGTGGCGGTAATGGTGTCGAAGTATCTGCGGAAGAACAGGAAAGACTCCCGCGGCCTCCGCTCGTACCTCACATCGAATCGGTGAGAATATGGGACAGCGAGGGGCATCTCCACCTCCGGCTCTAGAGCAAGCCTCGGAAAGTAGGCATACACCCACAACTACAGAATGTAAAAGGGCAACAATGAGTATGCTTATCAGTGAAGCAGTATGCAGATAAAGCAGAAACTAGAGAATGGTATGCAGTGTGTGCAGTGTACAGCCAGTGTAAATCAGATTACGTGTGTGCAGTGTGTGCGTGTACAGATAGTGTAAGGCAAAACGGTAAAACATAAAGGGAAAATGTACCTCCCAGGCTCGCCAGTAGCCTCCCAGCAAATGTTTGTTGCGGCGAGAGGAGGAGCTCATGTATCCGTAGAGCGTGGCTAGGCCTGCGCCACCCCAATCATAGCGACGAATCCTGGTCACGTCTACCAATGCACTCAACAAATATAAGGCAACAGTGTTCACCCGGTCGGCGAATAAGGTAGTGCCCAGCAAGAACATAATGAATCCTCGAGCATACTGCTCCACCTCCTCGCGGGTCGTAGGCGCCTATATCCGAAACTGGTCCTCGAACCAAGAATGTCTCACGAACCCTGGCCAGGAGAGAGGTGGCCGAGCGCCGAGTAAGTAGCTCTGGGCAGCATCCTACTTGCCCATATCGGTGTCGAAGGGGATCGGATCACCCCCTACTCCGATGCCGGTGAGCATGGAGAAGTCGAAGGGAGTCATCGTCATCTCCCCTGCAGCAGAAAGGTGGAAGGAATCGGTGGTGTCCCACCACCTCTCCGCTAGCGCACCCAGAAGGGGCCTACTCGCAGTGAGGCACGAGAGTCCCATGCAGAAAATGCCGAAGCCAGCCTGATCGACGATATGGCGAACCGCGTCGGGAAACTCCATGTACCAACCTCGGGCAATGGTATTCCCATACCCCCGGAAGGCATGGGAATCTCTCTGTGTTCAAAGACAAACAGATGCGAAGCGGTGTCAGAAATACAGTGTTTGAGTGCGTTCAGAATTGATGAAAATACAGTGTGTGTGCATGTGTTCGAGTTTACATAGATATCGTGTATGATGGTGCTCAGGGTGAACGAAGCATATGATCTACAAGTAGGTTTGTGTTGATCAATTAAAGAATAATATCGGCTGTTCAAGATATACGATCTACATTGCAGAAAGTAACAGAGGAGGAGTATACCTCAGCGGCACCGTAAGAAAGGTGTGACTCTGGCTCGCGTAGCAGGAGCTCCAATGGCGCGCCCTGCGCGTAGCTCTTGAACTGATGGATGCTATCGGGAGGCAGTATGTGTATCGCGGGCCGGTATGTCGCCGGGTCGAACGGTCGAACACTGAGCGGCAGGAGCTCCACCTCAGGATCCGTATCCATCTCTGGGGGAGTCCCACCCCGTGGAATATCGTCCGCCATCTCGAGAAGGGTGCAAAAGTGGTCGAGGGTATGGAAAATGGGTAAAAATGCAAAAAGTCAACCGAAAGTCAACCCCGAGGGGGTGAAAAACGGAGGAAAATGAAAAGGCTCGGAAGAGGGCACGAAAATCAAGGTAAATTCGGGGGAAACAAGCCCCAAGTGGTGGAAATCGAGAAGGGGACACCGAAATCACTTTCTAATTGGTTCAAAGTGTGTAAAACAACGAAGGTTTCGCGAATCGGACGTTGTGGGAGGCTCAAAAACGAGAGAAAAGCTCGGATCTAAGGGCGGAAAATGACCTAGAGAGAGAGCAAGGATTTTCGACTAAGGAGAAGTGAGGACATAGGGTTTGGAACCCTATATTTAAAGACCTGAAGCAAATGGACAAAATTGCCCCGAATCTGCCACTTTTGGCCGATTGGCCAAATTGTTAACTGATTAGCTAAATTGTTGGCCGATAGTCTCTTTTTGTGGCCGATAGATGGTCGATGGCTTCCCCTTGTAGTCGATGCACCTCCAATGCCCTTGTTTGGGTCATTTATGTTGTTTGGTACTCTCATCTTTCAAGAAAGTGCAAGAAAATACACTTTTGAAGCTTAAGCGGTCTTCGTGTTGACCTCGAATCGTGTCTTCTGTGTGCGGCACTCGATACGCGCATGGTGTATTCTTTTTCGTATCCTTTTGTATATTGCGAAATTTGAAAATTGCTTTAAATATGCTGCATTACAATGTTTCGTCATGTTTGTAATAAGCGCGCTTGTTATACGTCTTTTCGCTCTGGCATTGAGCATGCCTCGTCTTGTTTTGAAGTTGCATCTCAACATCGCGAATAACTTGCCTTTACCATGCTTACGTTGAACATGTGCCTCTCTTTGTTGTCGCATTGTTATGCACACACTGTATGCGTTGTCACGCACGTTTCATCGCATTGTTATGCACTTTCTCTCGCATTGTTATACACATTGCATGCGTTGTCGCGCAAGCTTTACTTACATGTGTCTATGTTTTCGTCGCATTGTTATACAAATTGCTTGCGTTGTCGCTCATGCTTTACTTACATGTGTTTATGCACCTGTTCTCGCATTGTTATATACATTGCTTGCGTTGTCGCTCATGCTTTACTTACATGTGTTTATGCACCCGTTCTCGCATTGTTATACACATTGCTTGCGTTGTCACGCATGCTTTACTTACATGTGTTTATGCACCCCATGGCTTGCGTTGTCGCACATGCCTTTCTTGCATTGTTATGCACATTGCCTGTGTTGTTGCGCATGCTTTATTTACATTGTTATGCACCCATTGCTTACGTTGTCGCGCATGTTTTACTTGCATTGTTATGCTCGTTCTAATTACATCGTCATGCATCTTTTCACTTGCATTGCTATGCACCTTCTCACCCGCATTGTATATGCATGTGTTTATCTCATATTGAACTGATTTCTTGATCTAACATTGAACATATGTTTCTACTATATTGTACCTGTTGAATTTCTTTCTTTTGCAGGGACGATATTGTATGTATGGTTCATTTGAAGTTGGTGAAACCAGACGATATTGTGTACGGTTCATTCAAGAGAAGTCCCGGTTCAGTTTGACTATTACTCTTCTCCACTCGCATTTGGCATGCATTTGGACGTATCTCTCTCCTCTCGCGTTTGACACGCGTTTGGATGACTGCGCTTTCTTGTACATTCCTTTCCTCTCATGCGTGTGCCACGCCGAGAGATGCTCTCTTTCCTCTCATGCGTGTGCCACACCGAGAGATGCTCTCTTTCCTCTCATACGTGTGCCACGCTGAGAGATGCTTCCTTTCCTCTCATGCGTGTGCCACACTGAGAGATGCTCTCTTTCCTCTCATGCGTGTGCCATGCTGAGAGATGTACTCTTTCCTCTCATGCGTGTGCCACGCGGAGAGATGCTTCATTTCCTCTCATGCATGTGCCACGCTGAGAGATGCTTCCTTTCCTCTCATGCGTGTGCCACGCCGAAAGATGCTCTCTTTCCTCTCATGCGTGTGCCACGCCAAAAGATGCTCTTTTTCCTCTCATGCGTGTGCCACGCTGAGAGATGTTGTGTTTGAGACTCCAGGTATTCTCGGTAGTCGCTTTTAGTCTTCTCCGCGTGAGACGCAGTGAGAATTGCATAATTTTCTTACATCCTTTCTGTCGGAATGTGTAGGACTGTTATTTCTTATTCGCTTGCTTAAAATGTCGCATTTACTTTGCATGTTATGCTTCATTACAGCTCTCTTTGCATGATCATAAGTTATGTTCGGCATCGTGCATGTCATTTGCATCTTGCCCCTGCCTGCGGGCGCATATCTTTGTTATCTTGTATGTTTGTCTAAGTCTTCGGCCTTGTCGAAAATGGGTCGTCTCTGGGCTTTGACATTCACTCCCATCATCTTATGACTTTCAAGTTCTGTCAAAGAGGGGCAATTGTAGACACCCCATTTTTAACCGTCCTCAAGACTTGGACGTCATCATTTGAACACTCGATGATCATCCATGCGCGTGTTCGTTTTGAGTTCCCGAAGGTCTCGGCTGCGCGCCTTACCTTAGAATCTCTCAACTTGTTTGTTTTGTGCTTGGTTGTGAACCAAGGACTTGTGGTTTTTGTTTCTGAGGGAAGAAGGTGGCTGGTTGGCCATCCCTACAACCCATCGGCCAAGGCCTTGTGCCATCAGCCTTGTTTTCTTGCTATCGGCCATAAGTGTTGGCCGATCGGCACTCTTTTTGGTCAATCGGCCATATTTCTTGGCCGAGACCTTTCCACCTGCTTTGCAGATATTTTTGTGCTAGCTGTGACAGCTGGTGAGCACAATTCTCATCCTCCATACACGTGGAGGGATTGAATCAAGACTCAAGCTTGTTCAACAAGCTTGAGAATTGAATTTCTATAAGAAGGGAGGCCCCTCTCCCTTTCCAGAGGTTCTGAAAAGTGGAGGTGTAAAACATATATCACTTTCTCTATATATTTTACCTCTCTCTCCACATTTGCTCTTGTTTGTGCTCAAAAGTGTAAATTCTTCACACTTTTACACTAAAGCACCTACTAGAACACCATCCTTTTGTTGTTGAGGCTTCTTGAAGTTGGTTTTAGTGGTTTTGGATTGGTTTTGGTCAGAAAAGAGTGCTGGAGTTGTGTTCTTGGAGGTGTTCTTCAAGGGTGAGTCAACTAGCTTTTAAACCTTTGTTTTGGCTTAAGCTTTTGGACCTATTTGCGTGCTGATTTAAGCTTAACTTTCTACTATAAAAAGTTCTGATTTTTCAAGCTTGTAATGTTTGTTTAAGGTCACTTTTGTGTTGGGGGTAGTCCACCCCCTCTTAGGCCTTGTTTGGCCTGGTTTTGTGCCTTCCTTTTTGAGCTATTGGGACCACCTTGTTTTGGCCTTCTCACCACTGAAACTCAGAGGATTTTCAGTGGTGGAAAGGTTGTTTTGAGGTCCCAAATAGGAGAGGATCATCCCCTCTCCTTGTGTCTTGTATGCTTGCATTGATGGCTCATAAAAATAACATGTTTGTTAAGCTTGTTTTGGCTCCATCATAGCATGTATTAGACCTTATTTCAGCATGTTATACCTCTGCCTAAGGTTGGTTTGATAGCCTCTTGCATGCACCATGCACTTGTAGTGCAATCCTCTCTATTGCCTTAACATGCATCTTGTGTTTGGATCATCATTCTTGCATGTTTTAGCTCAACTCAGAGAAGCTTTCCCTCATGTTTTACCATGCTTGAGCTCTGTTTGATGTTGTTTTAGTCATGCATGCATTGCTTTGTATAGCCATAGTGCATTCTAGCTTGTTAGCTTTGAGTGTCCAAGTCACTAGCATGCATTACTTAGACCATTTTCATGATTTGGCATCATTTCATATGTGATTTCAGTCCATATAGTGTGGTCATGCACTCACATCTTTCACTCATTCAATGCTTTGAAGGGTTCATACTTTATGCCTTAAAAAAGAGCCCATGTGTATGCCATCTTTCCTAGGCTTTTGGACCACCATTTCAGTGTGTTTTGGGTCTTATTTTGCCATGATATAACTCTGTTTTTGGTTGGTTAGGGCATCCCTCATTTGCTTCTTACACTTGTAGTGTAAGTCCTCTTTACTAATCTTGCATGCCTAATGAGTGAGCTTGTTATTCTAGCATGTGTTGACTTGGTATTAACCCATTTTTGGTATTAATTTGACATGCCATAACTCTGATTTTTATTGGTTAAGTCATGCCATGCTTGGTCTTGGTAGGTGTAGTGTAACCTTCTTTATTGGCCTTGCATGCATCATGCCTTATGCCCTTCATGTTGGCTTGTTTTAGCTTTGGCCCATGCATGTTTTAGATTCATTTTGGCATGATCTAGGACTATTTTGGTTGTCCTTGGCCCCTTGGGGTTTGATTCATGTGGCTTTGGTGTAAGTCCCTTTGCTAATTTCAAGCTTTGAGCTTTCTTGCATGCTATGCTTGACTTGTTTGAGTGGTTTGGCACCATTCCATACATGATTTCAGGGCCTACAGTGTTGTCACACATCCATGCTTTTCATTCATTGCTCTTGCTTGAGAGTTGTTATCTCCATGCCTAGCTTGTGGACCAATATGTGTGCATGCATGTTTTGCCTTTTGGTGCCTTAGTTTTAGCATTTTGGCCACTGATTTGGGCATGATTGAGGTCTGTCCATTTTAGGTTAAGTCCATCTTGCATATTTTTGCATGCTTGTCGCATTGCATGTTGTTGCATGCTTCTCGCATTATATGATTCTTGCATGTTGTTTACATGTTTAGGTTGCATTACATGGTGCTTGCATGCTCATGTTGCATTACATTGTTTGCATGTCATTAACTTTGTTAAGTTGTGCATGCATTGCATTGTGTTTGGTTTGGGTGTTAAGCCAAATACGAGGAACGAGGGACGTTTCATACTTGAAGTGATGAAACGTGCCTCAATTCTCGGTCACCGACCCTCTTGATCATGCATGATAGAGGTTAAGACATTTATGTGTTTTTGTGCATTTCATTCATATTGATTTGTGCAACTCGGCCTCTTTGGCCATCATGCATCAGAATGCGTGATTGATAGCTCGAGAGGTGAGCACTACACACCTTTGACCCTTAGACATGATAAGGGGTGTAGTTGCACACATATTTTCTTGCAAACACATTGTCATGCCTCTGTTTGTGCTCTATTGCAGCAAAAAGGAGAAGTTTGCAGGAAGAGATGGCCGATCGGCTATCTAGTGTGCCGATCGGCTATAAACATTTGGCCGACAGCCTCAAAATTGGTCAATGACCATTATCCACTGGCCGATGACGTCTCAGAGTGTCCATGAGGTGGTTCAGAAGCATCACAGAAATTGGCATAATTTTCAGAGGTGCAGAAGTGTGCAAACAGAGGCAACATAAGGCATGGCAACGGATTTCCGAGCGAAGTCGACCGAGCATGCATCTCTTCTTCGCCCACGAGGCCATTTCACTGCTGTTGATTAGTTTGAATGATTAATTATTTGATTTGTTGTGTAATATTTAAACTAGCCAATTTGTTTAATTAGTTAAACGTGTTGTAATAATTAGCTTAGTGTTAGCTAGTTATTCATTTTGATTATGTAATAATTAGTCTAATTAGATTATTAGATTAGTTAGAATAGCTTAGCGTAGCTAGCTTGTATTATTCATTCAAACCCTCCGTCGAGAGGACGAATTTTGTAATAAGTGTGCGTGAGTGTGTGAATGTCTTCCAACCCCACGTCTTTCTCTCTTTTACTTAACCGCTTACGATGGTTAGTTCTAGGTCATGTTTTGATTAGCATCCTTATTCTAGAATGTTTGCATTCATTCATTCGTCTTGCATGCACCAGGCTCGGCACATCATACAAACCGCATTGTATTTCAGCATACTTACTTGAATATGTGGTCAACAGCATGTTATCAAGTTGCATTTCATATGCCATCTTAGAATAGTCGAGCCTGTTTTAGTCGCATTTTTGCATGCATTGCATTAGCCATCTTAACATAGCTAGGGTCATGCATTGATTTCTAACTAGCTTCTTTCTTCGGCTCGGAGTACACTGTAATTGTTTATGCTTTAGCATCTTGCATGCGTTTAAATGTTGCCATGTTTAGCGTGCTTGCCATGAGGCTATTTGCTTAAGTGATTAACTGCATGAATGCCTGTGGGTGAATATTGGATTGCTTGAATTGGAACAATTCATTGAAATGCGAGTTTTAAGCCCACTTGAGAGTGGCAAAATCATGTTTTCTAAGCCCACTCGAGGGTGGCAAATCCACGTCTTAGCCTATTTGCGAGTAGCACCTTCAAACCATTTTCAAACAAACGAACATGCAATGTTTGGTTCTAACTTAGGCGATCTAGTCTATACTTATATGCTGTGTGCGTCACATAGTAATTCTAGGTTAATAACCGAAATAAGAACACATGTGTTTTCAAAAACAAAATATCATGTTAGTAACGGCCGATATTTGATCGGGTGAGCGGGGGTGCTCATTGCATGACCTTCCCCTCTCGTACCCAAGTTCTCGAGCCGAGGCAACTTTGGTGATGACGAACACGTGGCCTTAGGCACGAGTCAGGGTTTCCTAAATTTCCCAAAATAAAACATTTAGGTGGCGACTCTGTATCTGGCAAAACAGTCCATGTTTGGCACTTCTTTATTAAAATCAGTTTTCCAAAACGATTTGTCGGATTTGGACTCTTTGGTGATTTATCAATCTTGCACTGCACTTTGCAAGATTAGATTCAGAACCGTGACATTGAGTCCGAACTGTAGTAGCTAATGAGCAAAACGATTTCCCGTCTTCGCGCGCGAAGCCGTGACATTCGAGCACGTCTACAGGTGCCAATCCCGCGGACGAAATATTCGTAAAATGGTAAATTGAAATTATACATGGGTGCTGATCCCGTGGACGAAATATCCGTAAAATGGCAGTTTGAAGTGTTTATATGTTGATGATGTGATTATAGAACTAATGAGTTGTAGTCTCATTTGGGTTATTGAGATATGATGAAATTGGTTCATATAATGAAATGCCTCGACTGGAAATGGATTAAGAATTGGATTTGGTATCTCATGAATATATAAAAATGTGGATGTTTTAATCACGGGCATTGTTTATGCATATTGTACTTTTACCTTGTTAAATCTCATATATTGTGTTAGATTATTCCTATTGGGCTGTGACTCACCCTATTTGAGAAAAACCATTTTCAGGTGTTGGTGACATGCTTCCGCCAAGGCAATAGCATTGAAGGGATCTTTGGGAAGCAGGAGCTTCTTATTTTGTTTTATTTTGTATAGCCCAGGGCTAAACTTGTATGAGCTAGTCTCCTTTTCTTGTAACCAAGCTAAGACTTGGAAAGATGTAAGCCCGAAGGGCATTTATTTATGTTAAACTCTTTTGTATTATTAACTTCTTGTAATGAAAAGACTATTTACTCTGATTTATGTAATTATTAACAAATGTTTTGGGTTATATTTATTGTATTATTTTGGGGGCGTTACATGCCTTGCATGGGACTCCCTACTTAGTATATATATATCAAATAAAATTTTGGGATTATGAAACAAAAATACGTAGAAGTAGGAAGAAGACAAAGTGCATTGGAGACAAACTTCTGGTAGGTTGATCTACCACTAATTCATGATGTGGTGTTTTTATTTCAACGATTATTTATTTATTTATTTTAATTAAAATTAGATTTAAAAATACAACTTCAAATTTAAATTTGTATTTTGAAAAAGACACTCAAGGTAGAGGTCCATTTTTAAAACTTTTGAGTCAATAAATCAAAATTTAAATCTTTTTGAACAAAAAAGACATTATTTCTTCAAATGACATATCTATTCAAAACTTATTTATATATTCAAATATCACATACCTGTCAAAATGTCACTTTTATTAATTCTAAACATATTCACTTTGTGAGGAATATCATTCAACTTGTCCATTTTAAACTAATTTAGTAAAACAATCTAGGAGAAAAAATAAATTTATTTTCATTTTCAATTAGTAACTAATCTTTTAGGTCAAAAGTCACCATCTCCCTATGAAATCAAATCTACAAAATATAGAATACATCATCCAAATTTTATTTATTTTTTAATTCTTAATATCAGGTCCAATTATCCCCCTTTCTGGTACAATTTGGGAACGTGTTAATTAGTGAAACAATCTAACCAATTGTCATTTAGTTTTTATCAATTCTAAATGCCATGTCCATTATGTGAGGAATATACCATTCAACTTGTCCATTTTTTTTTTTTCTAATTTAGTGAAACAATCTAGGGGGAAAACTTCACATTTTCAATTAGTAAACTAATCCTATAGTTGTTGTTCAAAAAAAAAAAAAACTAAAAACTAATCCTATAGTTTAAAAGTTAACATCTCCGTGTGAAATCAAATTTGCGCAATATAAAACACATCATTCAATTTTTATTTTTTTTATTTTTCACTCTTAGTACTAATTATAATTGTCATGAACACATTTCACCCCTTGTAGAATGATGCCGTGATGGCCAATAATCCGAGATTACCAAAGGCCAACTTACAAAGATTCACACAAATGGAGTATACATATGGGATTTACATGTGCAGAAGCAAATTCAAATCTAATTAGTCCATAAGAGTTGTGCATAGATCAAATGAAAGGACATACATATAACCATGGTCTTAGAACTTGAATACAAATAAATTAAAACTAAATATTACATCTTGATCAAAAGGCTTCTCAAGCCGAAATACACAAAAGGAATGAACTATAAAGCTAAGAAGCATAATCTTCAAGATGGAAGCATAACCTGCAAGATGCTAGCATGAATAAAAACATCTTCCAAACAAAGCTTAGGCGACATCGCCTTCTTGCTCATCACCTGCATATATATATAAAGGAGAGGGTGAGCTTGGAGACTCAATGAATGATATAAGTAATAAAGGTTTGAATGAATGATATCCGAGATCTTTATCAAAACAATACATATCATAGCTTGTAACAAAACATGGAATGAACCAAGTTCATCAATCAAAGTCTTTCAAAGCTTCTTGGGATGTTTACTAACATCTACATAATACAAAGCATGACATTCCTGACAAAACAAGGAATAACCGATCCGAAATCAAAACACACCCGTTCATGACCGTCGATGGCCGACCCGGAATCGATTAGACAAACCCACCCGTACATGACCGTCGGTGGCACCATCCGTACATGACCGTCGATGGCAAAAGAGTTATCTCAAACATGGGTGCTACATGCATTAACGTCCTCTAGCATGAAAGGACCTTCCAAGAATGTTATCAAAAAAAAGATAATACTTGATACAAAACTAATGGATAATCATTCATACTTGACCAAACACTTTTCCAAAACGAAACAAAGCAAAGCTTTTATCAAAACATTATAACATAGCTTCATTAAAAATACCACTCACAATAGCTCTTCGGATATAGGGAATTAGGGAAAGAATCCAAGACCTACAATCACATAGCAAAGTCCACTGAATGCACTTCAAGAAGACAAGAAGGAATGCTCAAAGATGGTTATGCAATGCACTCTCAAAACAAGCTTTACATGAGTGAAAAAGATCCCAGCATTTCTTTCCAAAACCAAGTCATCAAAGCAAATCATGTGCTAGGAGTCAAAACACCGTTTTTCTTTTTGGAAAAGCATGCTAGGTACCAACCAGGTCTCGGAATGGATGTACAAAGATGATCTAGGCTGAAATGGCCTCGCTGGATGAACTCAGGAGGTCTTGGCCAAGGTTCCACACCTCTTTGCCGAGGTGTGGTCTCCTAGGCCTAGGTGTACGGCTGCCTGCCGAGATGTTACAAGGCGCTGGCAAGGGTGTACCATGGTCAGCTTAGGTGTGCAGGCAAGATAGACTAAGGTGCAAGTGATCATGCAAGGTAGACCAAGGTGAGATACGATGCTTGGCCAAGGTGTGAGGTCTAGGCAAGAGTGGTCTCAGTGACCACACTTAGGGAAAAGTGAAGTCTGGAAATCTGGTTTCCCCTTGAAGAACATAAATGCTAAAATCATAACTTCTTATTCAAAATCTGAGATTTCATGGTATGAGTTCAAAAACATGGACCTGGGTACCCATACTTGAAGATTTCAAGAAAACAAACAAAAAAACATGGAACTTGCTACAAACTTTTGGATCAAAACATGGTTTTTCTTGAAGAACACAAGAGCATCACTTTTTCTTTCTAAAACAAAACTTTAAATCAATGCATGGCTCATCAATCATGCTAGATCATGCAATGTGATCAAATCAACATAAAGGACAACAAGAGTAGATCAAGAATCTGACCTTAAAACACGAATCCAACGGTTCAAGGTGTGAAGAACAAGCTTGGAAATCTAGTTCTCACTCTAAGAACTACTTCTTCTTCTTCCTAGAGCTTCTCTCTCTACAGGGCAAAGAAATAAAAAATGATATGGGTTCGTCACTGCTAGCTGGTTAATACCCACTTCTGGGAAACGTGGCATTGTCTGATTAGATCTCCTCAAAAAGGTGCCAGAGTGAAAAGACAAGAGTATGACAAAGTGTGTATAACAAGTAAGATGGCATGGGCACTCTGACAAGGCAATGATCCCGGATCAAACCTAGGCTTCGGGAAAGTAAGGTCACTCTGATCTCGGCTAGGAAGGATAACATTTGGCCTAGCTATGCCACACCTTGGCCTTGGTCGTCCAGGTCAAGGAACAAAAGATTGCTAGGTGCCCAACAAGGTTGCAAGGTTCAAGGATCAAGGATCTCGAATGCCTAGATGATAAACACTCGGCCTAGATGATGCACACCTCGGCCTAGATGATGCACATCTCAGCCAATATACCAGGGTGACAGTGGAGGTCAACCAAGGTGGTTCCAAGATGGTCCTAGGTGCTGGCGCTCAACAGCCTAGGTGTAAAAGGTTCAAAAGTGTGACCTAGGCATGAGGTAATATGGTAGGCAGCCTAGGTTCAACATACCAAGCAAGGAACAAAGCATGCATATAACACTTAGGCAAAACACGTTAGCACAAAACAAGGCAAGAACCTTTACTTAGGCAAAACAAATCAAAGTCTGCAAATACAAACTTAACAAGGCAAAATCATACAAATGCTTATGAATATGACTAAGGCAAAAATGAGGGTTGTTATAGTCTACCCCCCTTAAAGAAGTTTGGTCTCCAAAATTAAGTTACCTTGCTCCAAAAACAACTCTGGATAACGTATTCTCATCTCTTCTTCCATTTCCCATGTAGCATCCTTGCCATAATGCTCCTTCCATTCAATTTTCACCATCGATATCGACTTACTCCTCAACTGCTTCACCAGCCTATCAAGAATTCGTATCGGCTTCTCCTGATAGCCTAAATCTTCATTAACCACAATTCCGAAATGATCTATCACATGCACTGGATCCCAAATATACTTCCTCCACATCGAAACATGAAACACATTGTGGACTTGACTTAATTCTGGTGGCAAAGCAAGTAGATAGACAATGGGGTTAACTCTCTCAAGAATTTCAAATGGCCTAATGTAACGAGGTGCTAACTTACCTTTCTTCCCAAATCTTGAAACTCCTTTCATTGGTGAAACTTTCAGGAATACATGATCCCCAACTTCAAACTCTAACTCTCTTCTTCTTTGGTCGGCATAACTCTTTTGTCGACTCTGAGCAATTTTGATTCTTTGTTGAATGAGCTTAATCTTCTCGGTTGTCACTTGAATTAACTCGGGACCAATCAAAGCTTTATCTCCTACTTCGGTCCAACATATCGGCGATTTGCACTTCCTCCCATACAAAACTTCATACAGTGCCATGCCAATGCTAGCTTGAAAATTGTTGTTGTAAGTGAATTCTACTAATGGAAAATGTAATTCCCAACTTCCTTTGAAGTCCAATACACATAACCTGAGCATATCTTCAAGTGTCTGAATTGTTCGCTCTATTTTCCCATCGGTCTGGGGATAAAAAGCTGTGCCAAACTTCAATTCGGTTCTTAAAGCTCTTTGTAAACTGTACCAAAATCTAGAAACAAATTTCGGATCTCGGTCTGACACAATAGACATCGGCACTCCATGAAGTCTGACAATCTCATTCATATACAACAAGCAAGTCGATCGGCATTAAATGTAGTCCTAACAGGCAAGAAGTGTGTTGACTTAGTTAATCTATCAACTATAACCCAAATCGAATCCATACCTTTATGTGTCCTCGGCAACCCAAAAACAAAATCCATGGAGATGTGTTCCTATTTCCACTCAGGAATTGACAAAGGTTGAAGAAGTCCTGCTGGCCTCTGATGTTCTGCTTTCACTTGTTGACAATACAAACACTGGGATACAAACTTGGCTATTTGTCTTTTCATATTCGGCCACCAAAAAGCTTGCTTTACATCTTAGTACATCTTGGTATTCCCTGGATGAACGGAAAATCTGGAACTATGAGCTTCTTGCAAAATCTTTCTTTTCAACTCTGGGATGTCGGCCACGCACAATCTTCCCTCAAATTTAAGTACCTCATTTTCAAAGGTGTATCTCGGTCTCGGCTAAAAAGCATAATCTTCAAGATGCTAGCAAAACATGAATCAAAACATCTTCCAAGCAAAGCTTAGGTGACATCGCCTTCTTGCTCATCACCTACATATATGTAAGGGAGAGGGTGAGCTTGGAGACTCAATGAATGATATAAGTAATAAAGGTTTGAATGAATGATATCCAAAATCTTTATCAAAACAATACATATCATAGCTTGTAACAAAACATGGGATGAACCAAGTTCATCAATCAAAGTCTTTTACAGCGTCTTGGGATGTGTACTAACATCTACATAATACAAAGGATGATATTCCTGACAAAAAAAGGAATAACCGATCCGGAATCAAAGCACACCCGCTCAAGACTGTCGGTGGCCGACCCGGAATCGATTAGACAAACCCATCCGTACATGACCGTCGGTGGCACCATCTGTACATGACCGTCGATGGAAAAAGAGATATCTCAAACATGGGTGCTACATGCATTAACGTCCCCTAGCACGAAAGGACCTTCCAAGAATGTCATCAAAACAAAAACAATACTTAATACAAAAACTAATAGATAATCATTCATACTTGATCAAACACTTTTCCAAAACGAAACAAAGCAAAGCTTTTATCAAAACATTATAACATACCTTTATTAAAAATGCCACTCACAATAGCTCTTCAAATGTAGGGAATTAGGGCAAGAATCCAAGACCTACAATCACATAGCAAAGTCCACTGAATGCACTTCAAGAAGACAAGAAGGAATGCTTAAAGATGGTTGTGCAATGCACTCTCAAAACAAGCTTTACATGAGTGAAAAAGATCCCAGCATTTCTTTCCAAAACCAAGTCATCAAAGAAAATCATGTGCTAGGAGTCAAAACACCGTTTTTCTTTTTGGAAAAGCATACTGGGTACCAATTAGGTCTCGGAATGGATGTACAAAGATGATCTCGGCCAAAATGGCCTAGCTGGGTGAACTCAGGAGGTCTTGGCCGAGGTGTGGTCTCCTAGGCCTAGGTGTACGGCTGTCTGCCGAGAAGTTACAAGGTGTCGGCAAGGGTGTACCATGGTCGGCTTAGGTGTGCAGGAAAGATAGACTAAGGTGCAAGTGATCATGCAAGGTAGGCCAAGGTGAGGTACAATGCTTGGCCTAGGTGTGAGGTCTAGGCAAAAGTGGTCTCAGTGACCACACTTAGGGAAAAGTGAAGTCTGGAAATCTGGGTTTTCCCTTGAAGAACATGAAAAACATGAACATGAAGAACATGAATGCTAAAATCGTAACTTCATATTCAAAATATGAGATTTCATGGTATGAGTTCAAAAATATGGACCTGGGTACCCATACTTGAAGATTTCAAGAAAACAAACACAAAAACATGGAACTTGCTACAAACTTTTGGATCAAAACATGGTTTTTCGTTAAGAACACAAGAACATCACTTTCTCTTTCTAAAACAAAACTTTAAATCAATGCATGGCTCATGAATCATGCTAGATCATGCAATGTGATCAGATCAACATAAAGGACAACAAGAGTAGATCAAGAATCTGACCTTAAAACACATATCCAACGGTTCAAGGTGTGAAGAACAAGCTTGGAAATCTAGTTCTCACTCTAAGAACTACTTCTTCTTCTTCCTAGAGCTTCTCTCTCTACAAGGCGAAGATATGGCAAAATGATATGGGTTCCTCACTGCAAGCTAACTAATACCCACTTCTGGGATACGTGGCATCATCTGATTAGATCTCCTTAAAAAGGTGCCAGAGTGAAAAGACAAGAGTATGACAAAGTGTGTATAACAAGTAAGATGGCATGGGCACTCTGACAAGGCAATGATCCCAGATCAAACATAGGCTTCGGGCAAGTAAGGTCTCTCTGATCTCGACTAGGAAGGATAACACTTGGCCTAGATGTGTCACACCTCGGCCTAGGTCGTCCACGTCAAGAAACAAAAGATTGCTAGGTGCCCAACAAGGTTGCAAGGTTCAAGGATCAAGGATCTCGAATGCCTAGATGATAAACATCTCGGCCTAGGTGATGCAGATCTCGGCCAATATGCCAGGGTGACGGTGGAGGTCAACCAAGGTGGTTCCAAGATGGACCTAAGTGCTGGCGCTCAACGGCCTAAGTGTAAGAGGTTCAAAAGTGTGACCTAGGCATGAGGTAATAAGGTAGGCAACCTAGGTTCAACATACCGAGCAAGGAACAAAGCATGCATATAACACTTAGGCAAAACACGTTAGCACAAAACAAGGCAAGAACCTTTACTTAGGCAAAACAAATCAAAGTTTGCAAATACAAACTTAACAAGACAAAATCATACAAATGCTCATGAATATGACTAAGGCAAAAATGAGGGCTATTATAGTCTATCCCCCTTAAAGAAGTTTGGTCCCCAAACTTAAGTTACCTTGCTCCAAAAACAACTCTGGATAACGTATTCTCATCTCTTATTCCATTTCTCATGTAGCATCCTTGCCATAATGCTCATTCCATTCAATTTTGAACTTGTATGTTATGAAATCTTGAATATATGAAAAAATGAGACTTTGATTTTGAACTCTAAGTATGATTGATGTGTTTGAGTTGTGATTACACTTGTATAAGGTTAGTATTTCTTGTTTTAAAAGAAAATTACATGAGATCTTGGCTTGAATTAGGTTGGAAAACTCAATCTTTGATGAATTTTCAGACTATCTAATTTTGCCCAGCCCACACGAGCGGCCACGGGCATTGCACGAGCAGAACATGAACAAAAACAAGAAATTGCATTCTTCTTAAACCACCGCTTGAGGAGCCCAGTCACCGCACGAGTGGTCAAAGTGGGCGCATGTGCTGTCAGCCCTATTTCAACTTATACCTGGTAACTTCAGAAAAGTATATCTCCCTCATATGGACTCCGTTTTAAATGATTCTTGAGCCTAAATTCAAGCCCCAGACGTCTAGTTTCTAATAGTGGTAATCACACGTTCAAATTCTAAGTACACAAATAGATATGCTCAAATTAGTGTAGGCTATTTATTTTCTTTTAATCATTTCATGTCATTCCTTACCCTAACTTAGTTTCCTTTCAGTTCTTGCTATTTCCTTAAACCTTAAATATGTAAACATGATATTTTCAATGAAAAACATGTGGAGTTGTTGTAGGAATTATGTAAACACTTGAGAGAAATCAAAGAATGGGGAACAATTGAACGCATATGTAACAAATAAATTGATTTAGTGATTTGAAGGCAATGTGCTTTAGAATGTTATACTTGGTTATGTTTCTGCAGGTTGAGTCGTTAAGGAGTATCATCCGACCATGCACTGTGAGTAATAATATCATACATACATATAGTCTTTATTGTGTATCTGGAACCATGAATGTTGATTGGTGCCAATATTACAATTTGATTTAAATGAGAAACTTCATTAATATTATATGACATGTGCTATATGGTGATTGGTGCCAACATTGCGATTTGATTTAAATGAGAAACTTCATTAATATTATATGACATGTGCTATATGATTGGGCCTGAGGCCGCTTATTATATGATTGGGCCTGAGGCCGCTTGTTATATGTTTGGGCTCGAGGCCGCTTGATATATGATTGGGCCCAAGGCTGCTTGGCTTATATGATTATGGATATTGTGAGAATCTTATGATCATCTTCTTACACTACTTTACTGTATTATTACTCATTGAGCTTCTCTCACCCAATTTTATGTATGCATATGTAGGTGATCAACAGTATGGAGCACACCCCTAGAGCCAGCTTCATGAGCCTTTTTGTGACCCAATCGAGTCATGTCTCCGAGACGGAGTTTTGTCTTGACTCATACCACACTTTGACCTTATTATGTTTTTGCTTTCATGGTCTTGGGTTGTAAACACTATGTACAATTTTCCTATGGCTCTTATATTTTTGATGGGCATGTATATGTATTATTGTGTTACGTGGTTAACTCTATAATTTTGCTCATGATTGATACAGCTCAATGAACTTCTCATTATTATATGCTTCCGTTTATGGCCCCATTAGCATAAATATTCTGTATGATCGTTTGAGGCCTTCGGTAATCTATGGATTACTAGCCGGTTATGACCCAAACTTTTAGGGGTGAGTTCAAGTCATGATAGAGACGAAATATTTTAATCACTAATAGTGTCGTCATTGTATTTTTAACAACAAAATTGGACATCTAGTGGTTAATTAAGGTATTTTTTGAACAAAATTTTTTGTTTCAACAAATAAACTCTTTTGGCATGAAATTGTTTTGTTCTCACATTTATTAGTGGTGTTTTTAAAATTTTGTCACTAGAGTTTTTTTATGAGCTCTTTTTGTTTCAATTTTTGTAGAATTAAATACCAATCAACTAAAAAAAAAGAAAGAGAATCTGGACTCATAATTAAAGTTGTAATAAAAGCACATAATTATTCTATTTCATCTCATTCTAATTAACCAAATACAATATAAGAGTTCACAAAAAAAAATTATAGAGGTGAAATAAAATGATATATAAATATATAAGGTCTATTTCACTGTATTTTTTTTCCACCAAACAAAAAGTACCTTAAACTCAAAAATCAAATTTTAATAAAAAATTTTTGTACAACTCGCCCGTGCCTCCCTGCCTAGTATATATATATATGTAATAAAATTTTGGGATTATGAAGCAAAAAGTCGTAGGAGTAGGAAAAAGACAAAGGTGGTGTTTGTTTGGGCTTTTTTGAGTCAACTTATAACTTCTAATTTTAGAAAAATTATTTTGGATTGTTTGGTTAAATTTATTTCAAACAGTTTCTGATTCTAACAACTTATTTTAACTCAAAAAAAACTAATTCTGAGAAGCTGCTCATCCATTACTTCTGATTATTAGCTTCTGCTGTGGACATATTAATTTACGGTTATACTCTTAGATTTTTTTTATTTTTGTAAAAATAGAAAAAGACCCAAATGGACTATAGATTATTATTATTTTTTTTTATGAGAAATGTAAACAAGTAGTGAATAACAAAAAATAAAAGTTAATTGAAAAAGTTAATTCACAGCTTATTTAACAAACACTACTCAGCAACTTAAATCTATAATCCAACAGTTACACCAAACAGATTAACAGCTTCTGATTAAAGTCATAATTTATAATCTATTAAACTATAATTTATAATCTGTTTTAACCGGTACACCAAACGGGGCAAAAGTGCTGTGCAGACAAACTTCTGGTAGGTTGCTCTACCACCAATTCATGATGTGGTATTTTTATTTCAACAATTTTTATTTTATTTTAATTAAAATTAGATTTAAGAAATACAACTTCAAATTTAAATTTGTATTTTGAAAAAGACACTCAAGTTAGAGGTCCATTTTTAAAACTTTTGAGCCAATAAATCAAAATTTAAATCTTTTTGAACAAAAAAGACATTATTTCATCAAAATGACATATCTATTCAAAACTTACTTATATATTCAAATATCACTCATCTGTCCAAATGTCACTTTTATTAATTCTAAACATGTTTGCTTTGTGAAGAATACCATTCAACTTGTCCATTTTAAACTAATTTAGTGAAACAATCTAGGAGAAAAAGTAAATTGATTTTCATTTTCAATTAGTAACTAACCTTTCAGTTCAAAAGTCACCATCTCCCTATGAAATCAAATCTACAAAATATAGAATACATCATTCAATTTATTTATTTTTTATTCTTAATGACAAGTCCAATTATCCCCTTTCCGGTACAATTTGGGAAGGTGTTATTTAGTAAAACAATCTAACCAATTGTCATTTAGTTTTTATCAATTCTAAATGCCATGTCCACTATGTGAGGAATATACCATTCAACTTGTCCATTTTTTTTTTTTTTTTTCTAATTTAGTGAAATAATCTAGGAGAAAAACTTCACATTTTCAATTAGTAAACTAATCCTATAGTTCAAAAGTTAACATCTCCGTGTGAAATCAATATATAAAAGACATCATTCAATTTTTTATTTTTTTTATTTTTCACTCTTAATACTAAGTATAGTTATCCAGTTTCTAGTACAATTTTGGTAAGGTATTTTTTTATTATTATATATGTATGGGTGGTAAGGTATTATTTAGTAAAATTGTTATTTAATATTTTATTTGTTCTAAATAACATGTCCACTTTGTCAGAAATATCATTCAACTTGTCCATTTTTTAAAAATTTAGTGAAACAATCACAACACAAAAATTAAATTTTTAGAGAAAAAAATTTAGGGATAAAAATACTTTTTAGAGACGAAATATTTTAATCACTAATAGTGTTGTCATTGTATTTTTAACAACAAAATTGGACCTCCAGTGATTAATTAAGTTATTTTTTGAACAAATTTTTTTGTTTCAAAAAATAAACTCTGTTGGCATGAAATTGTTTTGTTCTTGCATTTATTAGCGGCATTTTTAAAATTTTGTCATTAGAGTTTTTTTATGAACATTTTTTGTTTCAATTTTTGTAGAATTAAATACCATTCAACTAAAAAAAAAATCCAAAATTACTTTAGAGAATCTGTATTCATAACTAAAGTTGTAATAAAAGGTCATAATTGTTCTATTTCATCTCATTCTAATTAACCAAATACAATATAAGAGTTCATAAAAAAATATTATAGGTGAATAAAATGATATATAAATATATAAGGTTTATTTCACTATATTTTTTTTTTCCACCAAATAAACAGTACTTTAAAATCAAAAAATCAAATTTTAATAAATAAATAAAAAATTGTACAACTCGCCCGTGCCCATTCCCTCCACTAAAACAATAATTATTATTATATAATATCTATATTATTATAATAATAAAATTTTATGGGTTTATTATACTTTTTACCTTTAAACTATTATCAAATTATGTATTTAATCTCTAAACTATCGATTGAATCTATTTAGTTTCTAAAATATATAAATCAAATTTTATTTAGTCCATAAACTATCGATTGAATCTATTAAGTCCCTAAAATATTTAATTCAAACCAATTTAGTTCCTAAAAGGTTTAAAAAAATAAAATATATACACATACATATTATAAATTAGTAAAAAAAACCCTCTCTAATTAAGAGTTTATTACAGATAAATCATTTAAATTTTTACTTTGTTTTTAAAAAATATTTTATTTCGTTGTGCGTTCAAATTAATATTAGAGTTTGATTTTTTAGTCTTACCAATAGATTATATGAATATTAGATATACTGAAGAAGTAAAATTAGATATTTTAAATAATAACACTTCTCTACAAATAATAATAGAACAAAATAATATATTAGTCAAGAATAAAAAGAACTTAGCGAAAAATTTAAAAATAATCAATTAAAATTATAAACAAAATCTGACATATAATATTAGATATTAAGGAAAGCACATATCTATTGTAGAAGATAAGTAAAAAAATTCTATGGATAATTACCCTTATCCTTATAAAGGAAATTCAATATATGGATTGGCGCCCACTTTTCAAAGACAGAATAAAAATTTAAGGTTTTTTTTTTTTGAAATAAAATTTTAACTAAATAGGGTGTTTTACTAATTTATAATATTTATGTGTTTATATTTTATTTTTATAATATTTTTAAAGACTAAATAAGTTTTTAATTAAATACTTTGGGCGCCTAATGGATTCAATCTATAGTTTAGAAACTAAATAGATTTTGATTTATATACTTTAGGGACCTAATAGACACAATTGATAGTTTAGGGACAAAGTGTAATAAACCCGAACTTTAAATAGATAATTATCATTAAATATCATTAAATAGATAATTTAATGATAATTTAAGGGTACAAAGTGTAATAAACCCGAACTTTATTGATTTATTTGCAGCATTTGGCTATAAAAGGAAAGCGTATTTAGTTTCTATTTTTAGGATTTAGTTTTTAAAAAATTAATTTTTTGTTCTTTTTTTTATTATTACTGATTTTTTTACATTTTAAGTAATTTTTTTTTAATTTTGAGATACACTTAATATAAACACATTTAAAAAGTAAAATATTTGTGAATTTTTTTAAAAACAATTCACTAAATATTAAAAATACAAAAAAATACAAAAATTCAATATATTTTTCGTATTTTTGTGGGTTGCTATGTGGGTAGATGGCGGTAGTGTGATACACTATATATTATATTCTTGTAATTTGATGGCCAACTCACAAGATATAAATTTGAATCAATAGAATTTAGGAAAATTTACCCATAAGTCTTACTTTCTGAAAAGTTGAACCATTTAGTCCTAAAAGTTTTCTTATGCTCCATTTAGTCCCATTTACACATCAATACATTAATCTGATGTTCGAAATCTAATGTTCGAAACATTAATCTGATGTTTGAAACATTGTAATGGGACCTTTCAGTCTATAAGAAAACTTTTAGGACTAAACAGTGTATAAGTTATTAGTTTGAGATTTATTGGTGCATCCCCTAGAATTTTTTTTTTTTTTGAATATAAAGAAAATAATTTGACCTGATAATCATTGAAAAAAATAAAATAAATTAAGAGGTAAAATTAGAAAAAAAAAAAATGCCACCTAAAACTAATAAAATAACTTCCCACTAAACTATTTCACAAAGGTGAATCTTTTACTAACAAAAAATATCTAATAAACCTAATATTTTATATTCTCTTTATGTTGGACTTTTCAACAATTTTCTAATTAAATAATTGGTTTGAATTGTGTCTAAGTTAAATATCTAGCTAATCTGAACTAATATATAACGGTGATATTACACGCATCAATTGATAAACCAATTAATGTACCAACATATATGTAGATATCCCATTTTGACTGGCCTATAGATTTGAATATTTTTTTTTAATCACGCAATAATGAAAATTAAAATATGTTATTTTACGAATTTCTTAGCAAAAAATAAAAAAGAAAAGAAAAAAAAATCAAATTTAAGCTTCAGTCTTAGTCTTACACCCATATTTAGCCAAATTATTTTAGATCCGTTTTATATTTTCTTTTCTTTTCTTATTATTTTTAATATTATATTATATATATTTTTACTTTCCGTGTATATATATTTTATTTTATTATTATCTAACTTTCGACAGTGCCGTATATAACCGACCACAAGCTAAGTTATTTGTATATATCTATATAATAAAGTAGGATAGTTTTTGAATTTGTCTTACAAACATTTGTCCTATTAGAAAATTTAAACGGCTTAGATCTATTCAAATTATGAAACAACGACTGAGATATATTTTTCAAAAAAATATCATATATGTATATTTTTTATTTTCCCGCTTCTCTCTCTACTTTTTCTTTTCTCACACATCCTTCTATGATCCCATGATCCTACCTTCATCTCTATTTTCGTTTTATTTTTTTTATTTTTTTTTTTCTCTCTATTTGTCTATTTTTTTTATTTTCTCATTTTTGTTCACTTAGTTTTATTCATATTATATAGAAAAGTCTGTGATTCCAGAATTAGGAGCCAGATTTTACTGTGTGTAGTGGAGATTAAATTAGTGAATTTTATAGTCCACAAATTAAATGAATTTGAACAATTAATTATTATTTTTAAATATATTGAATACCTAATAGACTTTATAATTTAGACTTCAGATGAATCTTCAACATCTATATAATAAGGGAGAAGGGTTTTTGAATTTATCCTACACACATTTATTCTACTAAGACATTTGAACGGTTATAGAAATTAATTTCTTCTTGAGAATAAACGGCATAGATGATAACATTCTTTCTCACTCTACCTCAACTTCCCGTCCAAGAGCCACACTTCAAAAATACCTAAAACTTTGCAATCACCTCACTTCAAATCAAATCTACCCATGCTCATCTCTCTCTCTCTCTCTCTCTCTCTCTGTCTCTCTCTCTCTCTCTCTCTCTCTCTCACAGCCTTACTTCTCACCAGTACATCTCTCTCCGACCGATCTCAGCCTTACTTCTGTGACACCCCAAAATTTTTTTTTGAAACGTCATAAGATTTAAATAACAATAACTTGCTAGATAAAATTTTAACTACTAATTAGGAAATTTTAAATTTTTATATAGTCAAAGTCCAACAACAAAATAAAACTACAAGTTCACACACAACGTCACATCATAGTTAAATACTAATATAAGAAATGACAGGAATTTTTTTTATTATTTTGATAAAATCTTGACTCTAAGTTAGCCAAGGTTCGATATTAGCAGCAGCTCCAATTTCAGCCTCAGTCCCTTCCTCGACATAATCTGGCATGAAACGCCAGGGCAACAAAATATATGCCATGAGTTTTGCAACACAGTAAGAAAACATAACCAACCTACCATTCTTTTTGAGAGAAAATAATGAGATTATAAACACGAGATAATAATATAATTGTAAACATAAATTACAACCAATAAAATAATTCAAATAATTTTAATAACTTAGGTGATCCTTGAAATCTCACCAAAGAGGTTTAACTTACCAACCACTAAGCCATGGCCATGGTTAATTTGGAAACCCCCCATTGGTAAAATATCAAGAACTACCAAAGATGCCCACGCCCGGAGTTATACACCCAAGCCGTGACATCTGTGGTCTGCCCCAAGGGAACGTCGTCTGCCAGGGGTACGTAACTTCTCTGCGTGCCACCCGCACATTGACCCTTATTCCAAAACTAAATACCGATAAGGGTTCAAATAATCCCCGTGCCAACTTAGGGTTTCGCGACACAATTTACTTAAAAGTTATTAAAAACCAGGGCTCACTCTGAATACCCGGTATTAACCCTCTGTCAGTAACTTTATATATATACCATTAATCATTTCGGTTAATTTATATATTAAACACAAATTATTCAATTCTCAATCACCAATAATGTTATACCAACTAAAACAAAACTCCCAACATTATACATTTCACACCAAAAATAATTCAATGTACAAAATTTAATAGACAATTAATTTAAACCATGATATGAACTAAATAACTTAGGTACAAGAAATAAACCATAATTACACACATGCAATTTTTTTATTTACAAAATTAGACTAGCACAATATTAAATAACTCACAACACACCCATACATGGATTACTAATTTATAATAGTTGATGGATTAGACCAACACAATATTGAAGTGATGATTTTATCCTGTCTAGAAAATTTCAGATTGTAACTTAGGTATTAAAAATTATAAATAAATTATTTACACAATCCTAAAATTCGTGCAATTGAATAGAATACTCAATAGGGATGTTTAGGTCACTTTTCAGAAAGAATTTCAGAAAACTAAGATGTAAATAATCCTGTAAAATTTCCAGCAATTTTTATGACACAGATTTGTCACATTTCCTTACATTAATTCCATGCTTAAATTTATAGATCAAATCCATAATCTAAAAATTTATCATGAAACTAGACTTCTCAAATTTCATCTTTTAGTTAAAAATTACCAGATTTGGCTTAGTATATAATTTTAAATAAATTTTCAAATACATAGTAAAATCTGTCTCACAATTCCAGATTTAGTTAAAACTTTTTATAAATTCGTAGAAAGCTAAACAATTGTTGCCAAAATTCTTGGATGAACAAGACCTTATTATCAACAACTTTGTAGAATAAATCATCTTGAAATTTTGAGTATAAAATTGTCTAAAAATTCAGGCAAACATTCTGGCAGATTCAAAACAGATTATTTTAATACAGTTTCAGATTTAGTTAAAAATTCGCATAAATTCGTAGAAAGCTCAAAAATTGTTGCCAAAATTCTTGGATGAACCAGACACCATTATCAATAACTTTGTAGAATAAATCATCTCGAAATTTTGAGTATAAAATTGTTTAAAAATTCGGGCAAACATTATGGCAGATTCAAAACAGATTATTTTCAACACAGTTTCAGATTTAATTAAAAATTTGTATAAATTTGTAGAAAGCTCAAAAATTATTGCCAAAATTCTTGGATGAACTAGATATCATTCTCAACAACTTTGTAGAAGAAATCATCTCGAAATTTTGAGTATAAAATTGTCTAAAAATTCGTACAACTTTCTGGCGGATTTAAAGGGTCAAATAACATCTTCAATAATCTTTTAATTGCATAAACTAGACATGCAAGTCCAAATTCCACAATATTATCATGATCTTCAGATTACCAATATTTAATATACCATCATAAAATTTTTATACAAGTATAAATAAAATCCTATCTACAAGTTTAGACAATTTATTATATGTATATAATCTGAAAATTTCAAATATATAAAAAAAAAAATGAGAGGATTGAGAGGGTTTTCTTACTTAGTTGTAGGGTTGAAATGGAATAATGAAATGGTAGGAAAATATGCAACCTCAACCTCCTCCTCTTCTTCCACAAGAATTCCCTCTATTCTTTTTCTTTTTTTTTTTTTGATTAGTCTTTGAACGAACACAGTGTGTATAAACACTGTTTGTGGTATGAATTTATAGAGCCACTTCTCTGAGGCTCTCTCTCTCTCACACATTCTTTTCATTAATAAATCTATTCACTTTCTCCAAGTTCTAAGAAATATGGCTTTCTCTAAATTCTAAGAAGGATGATGGGTTATGGTTCTCATACCACCATGCAAACAAGCAGGTGGCATTGCCATGAAAATTTCTTCTTTTTTTTTTTTTTTAACTAATAATTTATAACAATAATTATTGAACATCCACAAAATTTTTATTCTTAATAAGGTCTTTGTTAGTGATTGAATTGGGTTAATTTAAAACTAATTTTTTTTTAGGTAGATTCTGAATAACATTAATTAATTAATTAATTTTCTTTTAAGAATAATTTAAATATGGGTTTTCACACACACTCCTCTACTATAGCATGCAGACAACTAGTGATTTCACCGCCGCCACCTCAGAGAATCTTTTGCCGAACAGAGATCTGTACACTAGCAGTTGTTCAAGTTGACTAGTGATGGTGGTGGACTGATATTGGTTTGGAATTTCTCAAATTTTTGGTTATATAAACTGTTTATTCAAAATTAACTGGTTTCCCTTTCTCTGAGACCAAATTCGCAGACCTGATTGAACAAAAAGGCCAAGACATCTGTGAGTACATATATTAAAGAAAACAGATATTGTATAGATATGTATAGTGCTTTCAATAACTCATGTTAATTGACATCTGTGAGTCCTTGGAAGCTATCTTCTATGATCAAGCAATCCTTATTTTCATCTTTATTGACATCTGTGAGTCCTTGATATTGGTTTGGAATTTCTCAAATTTTCAATCCCTCTCCTCTGTTATTGAGTACATATTTTTTCGGATTATCTTGATTACTCTTTGTTGTATTTTTTTTTTAGTCTCTGTTATTGAGTTTATTTATTCCTTTATTTGATTTTTGTTCCATTGTGAATAGCATTTAGATAGCCAAATTTTGTTTAATGCAGTTGGATTCCCATATAAATCTGTATATGATCTCATTTGACTATGTTGTGCTTTAAGAACAAAACATTCTGCCAAACGAGTTCACTGAGCCATTTCTATTTTCTTTATCTAGAAACATAGTATAGAGATTGAAGAGACAATCTCACAGAGAACAACTGAGAGGGGTTTTCTTTCATCATAACTGGCTTTGCTTCATGTGTTCTGTTTTAAATCATATACCCACCCTTGGCTGTTGTTTTTGTTTTTGGCTGGGTGGTTTGTTTAGGTTGAATTTCCCTTGTTACAATTCAAACAACGCCGTTCCTCCTTCAGAGATTATCATCAAGTCCTCTCTCTCTATTTCTCTCTATGATATTTCATGGTTTTATCAATGTTTGATTGATTGAAAACCTAGGATTATTCTTTCATTTGTTGAATGTTGTGGCAGAGTGAGTATGTATCTGACAGGGATAAAAGGCGTGAATTTGTATCTGGCTTCACCGGAAGTGCTGGTTAGTTAGCTCCGTCTTATATCTTTTTACTGATTACTGTGAGGTCAATAGATTATGCTTATTTAATTGTTTATATAATTTTAGACACCAGAATTTGGTGGTGTTGATCAAAATGAAATCTGGAAAATGAAAATTTTGATTTGAAATAATATTCGAAGTGTGTACAAAAGGTTTTCGCTATTGAATTTAATCAAGCTATTTGATATTGTGGAGCCGAATTCATAGGGAAACGAATCTGATATACCCGGGGAGCCAGGAATTGAACGGCTCCATTCGGCTCAACTGAGATGCCGACTACGAATTAAGGCCGAATATACTGAGAAGGCATATCAGGACAAAAGAAGAATATTAAATAAAAAGTAGACTCTGGCCCCGAGGCCCAGAAAATGGATATAAATACAAGAGCTTCAGATCTGTGGAGGTATGTAAGAATCACTTCTAAAAACTTAGTAAACAGCTTTCTTGAGGAAAACTGACTTGTCCGTCGGAGTGCTAATTCCGGCACCCCCGACCGGAGTATTTGTGTCTTTGCAGGTGACTAGCTGAGGATCATTGCGTCTCCAGGATCCGAAGAGTATTTCCAATCCACTTCCCCACAATTGGCGCCGTCTGTGGGAATACTCAATATATCCATGGAAGACGTGACTGACGATCCTCCGATGCCACCGACGAACTGCACAGAGAGACGACTTCTCCGGCAAATACGCTCGGAAAGGAAACTGTCGCGCAGCGACGCGCTCGAACTCTAACTCACCAACGACTCAACGAAGGAAATGATGCAAGCGACCGTAGAACAAGCCAGACAGATCCAACAGAGTTTGGACAACATCATCGCTGAGAACGAACGCCTTCGCCGCGATTTGGCCTTAGAAAAAGCAAAGTCCGAGCGGGCAGGCTCAAAGTTCCTGAGCGATCCCAAGGGCAGGCCCAACGACCTCGAGGTCACCGCGCCTTAACCGATCACCTTGACGGTGACAGAGGATTCACGTCGCCCAAAACGTCCCGCTTGACACTGTACATATGATATACAGCCTGCCGATAGCCCCGACTGTACATGCAATCCAGTCACTTCCAGGCCCCCAGCATCAGCTCACACCAACAAAGCGACCCCGACTCCGAGAAGCGCCAAGCATCACCTTCGACGACTCTGATTTGAGCGGCATAACACTCCCCCACGTAGATCCTCTGGTTGTCGCGCTGCGCGTAAACAGATTCACCGTCGAACGCGTCCTTATCGACCAGGGAAGCACTTCGGAGGTTATGTACTATAAAACCTTCGTCAAACTCGGGTTCAACGATTCGGATCTGACTCCCGCTCCTTATCCACTATTCGGCTTCAACGCCAACCCGGAGTACCCATTGGGAAAGATCAGTCTACCCGTTCGAGCTGGCTCCAGAACGGTGGACGTGGAATTCGTCAGGTTACCGTCCCCGTACAATCTCATCATGGGGCGATCATGGTTGCATACCCTGCAGGCCGTCCCAAGCACCTACCACCAGCTACTACGTTTCCCAACGGAATACGGCGTCGAGCAGATCCGTGGCTCTCAACAGTCAGCGAAAACATGTTATCTTCTCGCCGCTAAGACGCCGAAGGAACTGCAAGTAAATTCCATCGAAGTGCCCAGTCGAGAGGTTCTGGATGACGTCGGGCGTCAACCAAACGAAAAGGCCACGGAAGGTTTAGACCGGGTTGACATTGATGGAAGCCCGAAAAGTTTTTTATGATCGGCGCCTCTCTGAGCCAGGTCGACAGACAGCAGCTGATCACTTTCTTACTCGGCAACCTCGACGTCTTTGCGTGGACTCCATACGAGATGCCGGGAATAGACCCGTCAGTCTCACAACACCATCTAAATGTCGACCCCCGGTGCAAGCCGATCATTCAGAAAGGCCGGCGATCCTCCGCAGAACACACCGCCGCCGTTGTAGAAGAAGTTGACAAACTGCTTGACGCCGGGGCAATCAGAGAAGTCACCTACCCCACGTGGCTCTCCAACACCGTGGTGGTGAAAAAGAAAAATGGAACTTGGCGAGTGTGCGTCGATTTCACGATCTGAACAAAGCTTGCCCCAAAGACTGCTTCCCCTTACCAAGAATTGACCAACTCGTCGATGCGACGGCACGCCATCGGCGCATGAGTTTCCTCGATGCCTACAGGGGCTACCATCAGATCGCCATGAATCCGGATGATCAGGACAAAACTGCATTCTCACTCCAAGAGGTACCTACTGCTACAAGGTTATGCCTTTTGGACTGAAAATGCAGGGGCAACTTACCAAAGACTGGTCACCACATGTTCAAAGAACAGCTCGGACACACTATGGAAGTATACATCGATGACATGGTGGTCAAATCCAAAGAAGAGCAAAACCATATAGCCGATCTGGAAAAGACATTCAATACCCTACGCAAATACAGAATGAAGCTAAACGCTTCCAAATGCGCATTCGGAATCGGCTCCGGCAAATTCCTGGGTTATATCGTCAACCACCGAGGAATCGAAGCCAACCCGAGGCAAGTCACAGCAATTTTGGAACTGAGTTCCCCCCGTTCTGTGAAAGAAGTCCAAAAGTTGATGGGAATGGCTGCTGCACTCAACAGGTTCATCAGCCGATCTACAGACCGATGCAGACAATTCTTTCAAACACTACGTTGGGCAGAGCTTTCGAATGGTCCGCCGAATGCGAAGCAGCTTTTAACGGTTGAAGACCTACCTCCGGACAGTACCTCTTCTAACAACGCCCGCCACCGGCGACCCCCTCATCCTATATCTGGCAGTCTCCGACAGGGCTGTCAGCGCCGTATTATTAAAAGAGGAGGAAGGGCAGCAACAGCCAGTGTATTATGTGAGCAAGGCAATGGTGGACGCCGAAACACGCTACCTACCGCTGGAAAAACTCGTCCTAGCCTTGGTCATGGCAGCAAGAAAACTGATGCATTACTTCCAAGCACACAGCATTAGGGTGCTAACAGACTATCCCCTTCGATCAGTACTACGGAATGCAGAAGCATCAGGGCGTGTTTCGAAGTGGGCTCTCGAACTCGGCCAATACGACATTCAGTTTTACCCAAAACTGCAATCAAGGGGCAGGTGCTTGCGACTTTGTTGCCGAATTCACAGGAGGGCTTGCCGACCTCAAGCCTGATGACCTCCAGCCAAAGGCCGAAGATCGGTCAAGCCAGATTGGAGAATTTATGTTGGGGACATTTGGCAATTATACTGTGATGGATCATCTAACCAACGGGGCAGCGGCGCCGGCGTAGTAATTATGTCTCCAGACGGCGCAGTAATTGAGCAGGCCGTCAAGCTCGGCTTCGAAGCATCAAATAACGAAGCCGAATACGAAGCCCTTTTAGCCGGACTGCGGAACGCGCATCTGCTCGGCGCGCGGCGGCTGTTGGTGTTTTGCGACTCAAAATTGGTAATCAACCAGCTAAAGGGGGAGTACGCGGCAAGAGACGAGCGTATGGCGGCCTATATGAAAACGGCTAACTCCTTGCTGACAAAATTCGACCATCATGAACTAAACCAAATAACACGCGATCAAAATACACACGCGGATGCCCTGGCCTGCTTAGCCTCCGCCATCAACTCCGAGCTCAAGCGTACCATCGAAGTAGGTTTCGTCCCAACCAAGTATCGGCCCTCCGGAGGAAACCCACATCAATATTATAGAATCCGCTCCAAGTTGGAAGGACCCCATTGCTGCATTCCTTTCTTCTGAGCAACTCCCAGAGGACAAAAAAGAAGCACACAAACTGCGAAACAAGGCCCTGCGGTATTACTACTTAGATCCACAAGGAGGGCTTTACAAAAAGTCCCTCTCTGGACCATACTTGGAATGCGTGCACCCGGACAGAGTAGAGGAGCTGCTCACTGAGATACATGATGGCAGTGTGGTGCCCATTCGGGGGACGCTCCCTGGCCCATCGGGCGATAACACAGGGATATTATTGGCCGACGATGAGAGCCGACGCAGAAAATTATGTCAAGAAATGCGAACAATGCCAAAAGTTCTCCCCATAACTCATCAGCCGGCAGAAGCTTTGAATTCTATCACAAGCCCCTGGCCGTTTGCTCAGTGGGGACTCGATATCGTGGGACCATTGCCAAGGGCCCCAGGGAACAAGCGATTTTAATCGTAGCAACCGATTACTTCACAAAGTGGGTCGAAGCGGAGGCTCTAACCCATATACGGGATTCCGACATTAAGCGCTTCGTGTGGAGGAACATCATTACACGATTCGGCATACCACGAGCATTGATCTCGATAATGGTACTCAGTTCGATTGTGGCGTATACCGAGAATTGTGCAGCAAATATGGTATTGAGCCTACTTCTCTACGCCAGCCTACCCCCAAAGTAACGGTCAAGCGGAAGCTTCAAACAAATCCATCTTGAACGGCATCAAAAAGAGGCTGGAAAACGCCAAAGGCAGATGGGTTGAAGAGTTGCCGAGTGTACTGTGGGCCCATCGAACAACGCCAAGACGATCTACCGGAGAAACGCCGTTTGCCTTATGCTTCGGAACCCAGGCAATCTTACCCCTAGGGATCGGCTTGCCAACTTGAGATCGCAAGCCTTCGACACAGGCCGAAATGACATGATGCTCGCTCTGGACCTGGTTCTGATCGAAGAACGGAGAGACCGCGCCTTAGCGTCCATGGCACGATATCAGCAGCAGCTCGCCAAGTCATACAATCTTCGAGTTCAGTTGCGCCGCTACAATCCAGGAGAACTGGTCCTAAAGAAGGTACTGCCAGCCGACCGGAGGCCAGCCGATGGAAAGCTTGGTCCGAACTGGGACGGCCCCTATCAGATAGATTCCGTCGCAGGCGTAGGGGCATATCGGCTCTCCGACATGTCAGGAAGAAGCCTGCCACGGCCGTGGAATTCAACACATCTACGTAAATTTTATCAATGACCCGACCTGTGGGCTTGATACTTGTACACATGTCGTTGTAATGCAAGGTTTCGTGTTTTACATGTTTGCGCTCAACATTTATGCCGAATAAGTCTCCGGATTCGGAGCGCCCTTCGTGGATGTCACGATTGGCCAAAATAAGTCTCCGGATTCGGAGCCCCTTTGGTGCACACCTTAGGGCCGAATAAGTCTCCGGATTCGGAGCGCCCTTCGTGGATGTCACGATTGGCCAAAAAAGTCTCCGGATTCGGAGCCCCTTTGGTGCATGACACCTTAGGGCCGAATAAGTCTCCGGATTCGGAGCGCCCTTCGTGGATGTCACGATTGGCCAAAATAAGTCTCCGGATTCGGAGCCCCTTTGGTGCACGACCTTAGGGCCGAATAAGTCTCCGGATTCGGAGCGCCCTTCGTGGATGTCACGATTGGCCAAAAAAGTCTCCGGATTCGGAGCCCCTTTGGTGCACACCTTAGGGCCGAATAAGTCTCCGGATTCGGAGCGCCCTTCGTGGATGTCACGATTGGCCAAAAAAGTCTCCGGATTCGGAGCGCCCTTCGGGATGTCACGATTGGCCAAAAGTCTCCGGATTCGGAGCCCCTTTGGTGCACGACCTTAGGCCGAATAAGTCTCCGGATTCGGAGCGCCCTTCGTGGATGTCACGATTGGCCAAAAAAGTCTCCGGATTCGGAGCCCCTTTGGTGCATGACACCTTAGGGCCGAATAAGTCTCCGGATTCGGAGCGCCCTTCGTGGATGTCACGATTGGCCAAAATAAGTCTCCGGATTCGGAGCCCCTTTGGTGCATGACACCTTAGGGCCGAATAAGTCTCCGGATTCGGAGCGCCCTTCGTGGATGTCACGATTGGCCAAAATAAGTCTCCGGATTCGGAGCCCCTTTGGCATGACACCTTAGGGCCGAATAAGTCTCCGGATTCGGAGCGCCCTTCGTGGATGTCACGATTGGCCAAAAAAGTCTCCGGATTCGGAGCCCCTTTGTGCATGACCTTAGGGCCGAATAAGTCTCCGGATTCGGAGCGCCCTTCGTGGATGTCACGATTGGCCAAAATAAGTCTCCGGATTCGGAGCGCCTTTGGTGCGACACCTTAGGGCCGAATAAGTCTCCGGATTCGGAGCGCCCTTCGTGGATGTCACGATTGGCCAAAAAAGTCTCCGGATTCGGAGCCCCTTTGGTGCACCCTTAGGGCCGAATAAGTCTCCGGATTCGGAGCGCCCTTCGTGGATGTCACGATTGGCCAAAAAAGTCTCCGGATTCGGAGCCCCTTTGGTGCATGACACCTTAGGGCCGAATAAGTCTCCGGATTCGGAGCGCCCTTCGTGGATGTCACGATTGGCCAAAAAAGTCTCCGGATTCGGAGCCCCTTTGGTGCACACCTTAGGGCCGAATAAGTCTCCGGATTCGGAGCGCCCTTCGTGGATGTCACGATTGGCCAAAACAAGTCTCCGGATTCGGAGCCCCTTTGGTGCATGACCTTAGGGCCGAATAAGTCTCCGGATTCGGAGCGCCCTTCGTGGATGTCACGATTGGCCAAAAAAGTCTCCGGATTCGGAGCCCCTTTGGTGCATGACACCTTGGGACCGAATATGGATTCGGAGCGCCCTTCGTGGATGTCACGATTGGCCAAAATAAAGTCTCCGGATTAGCCCCCTTTGGTGCACACCTTAGGGCCGAACAAGTCTCCGGATTCGGAGCGCCCTTTGGGGCATGATCCCTTAGGGCCAATTACCCCTTAGGGCCGAATAAGTCTCCGGATTCGGAGCGCCCTTCGTGGATGTCACGATTGGCCAAAACAAGTCTCCGGATTCGGAGCCCCCTTTGGTGCACACCTTAGGGCCGAATAAGTCTCCAGATTCGGAGCGCCCTTCGTGCATGTCACGATTGGCCAAAACAAGTCTCCGGATTCGGAGCGCCCTTTGGGGCATGATCCCTTAGGGCCGATTACCCCTTAGGGCCGAATAACGTCTCCGGATTCCGAGTGCCCTTCGTGGATGTCGCGATTACTCGGCCATCTTTTCAGAGTGCCTAGGCCAGCCCACGAGCACGAACCAATTAGGCTCTTCACGCTCGCGCCCTGGCCAAGGCAAGGGCAGATTTATCAATCTAGTAGCCTCGTTTTACTCGGCCATCTTTTCAGAGAATGCCTAGGCCAGCCCACGAGCACGAACTAATTAGGCTCTTCACGCTCGCGCCCTGGCCAAGGCAAGGGCAGATTTATTAATCTAGTAGCCTCGTTTTACTCGGCCATCTTTTCAGAGAATGCCTAGGCCAGCCCACGAGCACGAACCAATTAGGCTCTTCACACTCGCGCCCTGGCCAAGGCAAGGACAGATTTATTAATCTAGTCGCCTCGTTTTATTTATTAAACAATATCACCATAAAATTACAGAAACATCAGCACATCGAGCAGCATTCATAACATTTTATAACTGCAAAAAAGTATCGACGTCCATTTCTGTATCATAACTTTTATAATATCAACCCGCATGAAAAACACGGAAAACGTCCGATAAAACAAATACAAAATAACAAAAACAAACGGAAAAAGTACTTTCTCGAAATCATAACAATTGTGTATCGTAAAGATCAACCCTCGGAATCAGTCTCCAACGGATCGATGTCCACTTGCTCATACGGTATTGGCATATTCAGCGAAACTCCAGCTGCAGCAAGGGCTTTCTCCCAACCATGCTTGAAGCCCCGATTCTCAAACCTAGAGACCTGGTCCACATACTCGGCGAGTCTAGCCTCTTTCCCGGCTTCGAACCTTTTTGAATCGGCAATCTCCTTTGCCGCTTTCGTTTCAGCCAACTCAACCTCCAGTCCGGCAACCGCCTTTTGGGACAAGCCAAGTGCAGCTTCCATATTGTCGGCCTTCTTCTCGGACTCCGCTCTCAACTTATCCGCATGACGAGCTCTCTCTACCTCGTCCTCTGCCGAGAAGCTTCTTGTTTCGCTCTTAAAAATTCGTCCTCGGCCCTCTTCCTCTGGTCCTCAACTTGCTTTCGTAAATGACTAATCTGCTTGACGGCGTCGAGATGACGGCGGCCCACATCGGCTATCCTACCAACGGTCTGCAAAAGAAAAAGTCAGAAAACACAACGCGCACAATTTTTGGATGAAGGAAAAGTCAGAATACGCACCAAAAGGGCCGACTGTGCGGCTAACATTGTCGCATTCAAATCCGGTTCCAACTGGAAAGCCTCCATATCAGACGGCAACGACAAAGACGTTGCCACGCCAAACGCAACCTCTGGGTCTTTACGTGCAGAGGCATCCGAAGGAACCGGCGTGTTCCTTACCATTGGTCGAATCACAAAGGGCACAACCTCGCTCGATCCCCCCATTCGAGGACGTTTGCCGCCAAGATCTTCTAAGCTGGCCTCATGATCCCTAACGCGTTTCTCCGTCTTTCCATCAACGTCCTGAACGGCTTTCCCAACCAATGCGGATTCGGCATTCTTATCTGCTGCCGTCCCCTCAACAATTTCTAAAGACGTCGATTTGGTAACTGGGAGGGAATGTTGAGATGTACTGGTGGGCGTTTCGGTCGAAAGACCCTCCGCTCTTCGCCGTGCAGCTAATCTCTCCGCATTCGCCTTCTTAGCGAGCTTTGTCAGGCTTAACCCAGCCATGTCAGTAGATCCCGAGAGGAGAAGGTTGTCTGCACGTTGAAGAACGTCGCCAACAGAAAGGTTCCCCCGCCCCGATGTGGAGGGAGGGTCGGCAGAATCCAATACCTCTTCCGATTCAGCCTCGGACTGATCTGATTCGGCAGTATGGGATATTTCAGTATTATCCGAATCGGACCCTTCAAAACCTATTCGTCTCAAATTTTTGAAGTCGGAAAAAATACGAGCAACAAGAAAATCTTCCCCCTCCGGAATCGGTATGTTTTCCGCAGCCGAAAAGGTCGTATACGTAGGCTCGTAGCAAAGCAGAACATGAGCCGCTCTTCCCTGTTTGAGAAGGCTACGACGGCCGAAATAACTAAGAGCAATCCTGATATCCGAAAGAACGGCGTCGTCAGTTGAAGCTCGTATCTTCTTTAAATTGCTCCCTGTAAAAGACAAGCCATAAGACTCAAGAAAACGGTATGGCAGATATGAGCATATAACACAAGCAAGAAAGCATTCGGTGACCTGGTTCGCCCCTACGTCTAGGAACAGGATCAACGCGGTCCTCCCCTTCGTTGAACTCCCAGCTGCCGCGGATGACGACCATAACATCATCAACTCGTTTCCCAGAACTGGAAAGCATAGTGATTAACTGATGGTCTGTATCCTTGGCTCTGAGGAAGTAACGCCCGTGCCGTCCAGAGGACTTGGCCAAAGCATAACAATGCCGAATGGCAGGGATGCCAAGGTTAATCCCAAGGCAGCGGTTCAGCGCTACAACCCCCATTATAATTCTAAAGAAATTCACATTGGGTTGGGAGGGGATCAAATCCCAATGGCGAAGAACAGCCCTCAAAAATGGGTGAAGGGGAAAGCGGACGCCACCCTCTGCGATTGACAATAGGGGAAAGACAATCGTGGTTTCGTCTTCCATCTCCATGTCAAGAGTGCCGTCCGCCACAAACGACAAGTGGACATCGTCAGGAACAGAAAAATGGCGCCTAAAGCCAACAATTCGGTCCGACGAAAGTAGGTCTTTCAAATGTTTCGCCATAACCTACTGTCTATGAAAAAACGCGACGGAATAAACAAAATAGGAAAAGCTTCAGAGCAAGGGAGAAGAAAACTTACAAAAATGAAGAAAGTATCACATACGGAAGAATTGCAAGAACGATTCGAAGAGCGACCCAGCAATAAGCGTCATAGAATATGAATTCGAAAGGACATCAGATTTTAAAATCATAATAAATAGGCGTGTACGAAGGGTCGGGGAGTCGAGGCAATGATTAAAGGGGGAGTAATTAAACTTCCGCGTGATAAATCTGATCCCCGAACTTCGGTTTAGAGACTTTGAAAATTGGAACCAAGCATTTCACCCAACTGTCATTAAGAGAACGCTTGGGGGGCAATTGTGGGAGCCGAATTCATAGGGAAACGTAATCTGATATACCCGGGGAGCCAGGAATTGAACGGCTCCATTCGGCTCAACTGAGATGCTGACTACGAATTCAAGGCCGAATATACCTGAGAAGGCATATCAGGACAAAAGGAAGAATATTAAATAAAAAGTAGACTCTGGCCCCGAGGCCCAGAAAATGGATATAAATACAAGAGCTTCAGATCTGTGGAGGTAGGTAAGAATCACTTCTAGAAACTTAGTAAACAAGCTTTCTTGAGGAAAACTGACTTGTCCGTCGGAGTGCTAATTCCGGCACCCCCGACCGGAGTATTTGTGTCTTTGCAGGTGACTAGCAGAGGATCATTGGCGTCTCCCAGGATCCGAAGAGTATTTCCAATCCACTTCTCCACAGATATGTATATTAGAAGATCAGTTTGAAATTTATTTTCTATATATATTTTTATTTACGTGTTGGGTTGGTAGCAACATGGTGGCAGTAGCAATGTGCTGGGTAGACTCAGTGGTGACAATTGTGGTGGCGGAAATGGTGGCAGTAGTGACATGATGGTAGTGGCGATATCAGTGGCAGTGGCGATATCAGTGACATTGGCATGGTATTTGAGAGGCAGCGTAGTGACAATGTTGATGTGGTGGTGGTGACGACGGTGATGGCTATTGTGTGGTAGTATGATAATGGTAAGGTAGGGTGATGATGGTGGTGGTAGTGACGGCGGCAATGTGGTGGCAGAAATAGTGGCAGTAGTGTAGAGTGACAATGGTGGTGATGATACACTTTAATGATAATATAAGAATAAACAATTAAAAATTCCGCATTCAAAAGTAAGAAATTTTGGCTTAAAATTTTAGTTTTTTTTTAATAGGTTGTTAAAATTTTAAGTGATGTGAATTGTGATTATCATATAGACTTAATGTGTGGAATTGAGTTATCGAACACTCTCTTACTCAATTTGTTTATTAAATTATAACTGCATCTTAAATCCTAACCAAACAATAGCCTAAATTTATTATTATTATTATTATTATTATTATTATTATTATTATTATTATTATTTGTGAGAAAACATACCTCGAACTTTATTTTTTTGTGAGAAAACATACCTTGAACTCTATTGTTCATAGTGCAATACTAGAGGAATTTGCCTCTGGTAAAATGAGGCATTGGTTATCATTGGGAAGTTATGGTCTTGAATTTTTAAGGGATCTTCTTTTGTTGAATGAATGAATGATGACGCTATGCTTTTGTTTTTGAGCGCTAGCTAGCCACATTATGGGTACATTGAAATGATGCTTTTATGCTTATCACACCTTTTAGGGAAATCTTCCATTACATTGGTATTGGAATGCAGCCTGTATCTTTGGCTGTGTGAATAATGTAGGTTTTATGTGCCTGCTTTTAGGGGAATCTTCCATTACCTTGGTACTGGACTATATCTTTTGCGTGTGATCAATGTAGGTTTTATGTGCCTCTATGTGGAGTTATCCTATATGTTTCCACCGTACAAAATGGCAGCCTTATTTTCCATGCAGCGTATTGACATGTTAATGATTCAAACCTTTGATTAATCAGTTTTGGTTTTGTAAGGTTACTAATGCTAAATTGTTTTTATATTAATAATTTATTTTTTATTAAAAAAATAAAAAATATCAAGTAGATTTAGTTATTCAGATACTTAACATATATTTATTGAGAAACCTAACGTCATGAAAAAAAATAAAATTGGTTCTATTAAATTTTTAGTAACAAATTAAGTAAATTATTAATTACATTTTGATTTCATTATTATTTACACCGTGCTTTTAGGCAAGGGGCATACACTAGGGGAAGTTATTTTATTTAAGTTCTGTAGAGCACGAGGTACAAGTAAAATGGTTACAAATTTTTTAAGAAAAATAATATCTTTATCAAAAAATGCTACAAACTCAATAAATTTAAACATATTACGTATACATTAGAATTATATTTTAATCCTGACACTATTTACACCGTGCCTTCAGGCACGGGTATACGCTAGTAATTATATAAGCAAAAGCAGTATTGTATGTATGCCCATGAAAATTGTATGCATGCTAGGCACATCTATCTATCTAGCTATATATTATATAAGTAAAAGCGAGTTTTCGTGAGGAATTTTGTAAGGACTCCAAAATTTTATAATAAATTTGTGATTTTATCAAATTAAAAAATAAATTTAAATAGTGTTGGTATTACAATTATATTCTAATTCTAATATTATTTTTATCGTACCTTCAGACACGGATATACGCTAATATATATAGGGGTACTTACCAATTAGTCCTATTAACTAGACTTATTTACCTATAGGTCCTAACTAGTAAATTTAACACTATAAAAATAAGAGAGTGATAAATTTATCACTAAAATTTATTCATAAAAACAAAGAGACTGATAAATTTATCACTATAAATTTATTCATAAAAATAAAAGACTGATAAATTTATCTTTATCACTTAATAAATTTATCAATAGGACTTAATGGGTAATAAATCTCCAAAATAGGACCTATTGGGTAATAAGTCTCCAAAATAGGACCTATTGGTAGTTTACCCATATATATATATATATATATATGCTATCATTAGATCGGCGAGCCGACACCCCATTCCCTCCACTAAAACTATAATTACTATTATAATATATATATATATATATATATTATATATATATATATATTATTATAATATTAAAATTTTATGGGTTTATTACACTTTTTACTTTTAAACTATTATCAAATTATCTATTTAATCACTAAATTATCTATTGAATCTATTTAGTTATTAAAGTATATAAACCAAAGTCTATTAAGTCCATAAATTATCGATTGAATCTAGTAAGTACCCAAAATATTTAATTCAAACCAATTTAATCCTTAAAAGGATCACAAAAATAAAATATATGCCTGTACATGTTATAAATTAGTAAAAAAACCCTCTCTAATTAAGGTTTTATTACAAAAAATCATTTAAATTTTTACTTTATTTTTAAAAGATATTTTACTTCATTGTGTTTTCAAATTAATATTAGAGTTTGATTTTTTAGTCTTACTAATACATTATATGGATATTAGATATATTGAAAAAGTAGAATTAGATAGTTTAAAATAATAACACTTCTCTACGAATAATAATAGAACAAAATAATATAATAATTCAGTAATAAAAAGTACTTAGCAAAAAATTTAAAAATAATCAATTAAAAGTTATAAACGAAATCTAAAATATAATAATATTAGATATAAGGAAAGCACGTATCTATTGTAGAAGACAAGTAAAAAACTACTATAGATAATTACCCTTATCCTTGTAATGGAAATTCAATATATGGATTGGAGCCCACTTTTCGAAGACAGAATAAAAATTTAAGATTTTTTTTTTTGAAATAAAATTTTAACTAAATAGGGTGTTTTACTAATTTATAATATTTACGGACTTATATTTTATTTTTATAATTCTTTTACAAACTAAATAAGTTTTAATTAAATATTTTAGGGACTTAACGGATTCAATCGATAGTTTAGGGATTAAATAGATTTTGATTTGTATACTTTAGGGACCTAATAGACACAATTAATAGTTCAAAGACTAAATAGACAATTTGATGATAATTTAAGGGTGCAATGTGTAATAAACCCAAACTTTATTGATTTATTTGCAGCATTTAGCTATAAAAAGAGGCTGAACGAAGGAGAAAAAAAGGAGAGTACGGAAAATTCAGCTTATTTAGCCCCGGTTTAGTTTTCTCGTTGAGCTAAATAATCACATAAGGACATAAAAAAAGTTAAAAAATAAAAAAGTCAACAAAAAAGTTTGTCATTCACAAGGCAAAAAGTCAAAAAAGTCAAACAGGAAAACCAAACAATCAAAAAAGTCTCAGGCTAAAAAATTCAAAAAACTAAAAAGCCAACTAAAAAAGTCATTGTCAAGCGACCCCTTAGTTTCTATTTTTAGGATTTACTTTTTAAAAAAAATTAATTTTTAAATTTTTTTTTTTGTTTATTTTCACTGAATTTGTTTAATATTCTAAGCAATTTTTTTAAATTTTGAGATACATCTAACATAAATATACTTAAAAAGTACAATACTTGTGAATTTTTTTAAAAAATTCAGTAAATATAAAAAATACAATAAAATACGAGAATTCAATATATTTTTTGTATTCTTGTAGATTTATTGATTTTTAAAATATTTTTTTACAAATATTTTATTTTTTAGATATATCTAAGTAAGGTGAATTTAAAAAAGTAAAAAAAAATAACTTAAAATTTTAAAAATGTTCACTAAAAATAAAAAAAACATATGAAAAATAAAAAAAAATAATTTTCAAAAAATTAAATTCATAAAATTAAGGCCAAACACACTAATCGATTTTGTAAAAGTCTGAGAGAGATATTCATTGGAGAATTGGGCTTGTTTGGTTTGTTTTTGGGAAAATTTTTTGGGAAAAATTATCTATAAACAAATTTTCAAGAGTAATAAAACCAAACAAATTTTTCCAAAAAAAATCTCAAAATTTTGTTTGGTTTGTTTCTTTCCAAAATTACTCTCTCTCTCATACACATTAAATCAATCACTTTTTTTAAAACTCTTTCCCTAAAATAATTTTCCAAAACTATTTCTAAAAAAAGGCAAACCAAACAAGTTTTCGTACTTTTTTATTTCAAAACTACTCTACAAACACAAACCAAACATATTTACATGTATGGGCATAGAGTCTATTTTCTAGAAGCAGAGAGTCTTTGAGAGTACACCCTCTTTGAACCAAAGCACACCTTTCTTTTCATTACATTCACTATCTCTTTATTGAAACCAACTCAAATCCAAAAATTCCAGTGGTGCTTAAATTTGAATTATCTTGTTGAGATTTCAAAACATATTCCACAATTCGGTTATTAAAAAAAAAAAAAAAAAAACATATTTCATAATCGTGAGGGCAAAAAGAAGGAAGTTTGTTAATAAAAAATTTCATCATTTCCTCCAAATGTGAAATTTTATAATTTTATCATTTATCTTCTTTCAACTTTTCTATTTTAAATATGTGATTTTTCGATTGTAGAAATTGAAGTGAAAGACTAAAGCCTCTATTCTTTAGATTTATTTTTTCAAAATATGTAATATAAATACGTGATATTATATTATGATACAATATATATTTTAAATAAGATGGTGGGTGAAACCACCACACACATCTCTGCAAATATATATATATATATATATATATATATATATTATTTATTAACTATATTATATTTATAATAAAAAAAGAAAAACAAAGAGTAAAAGAAAAGTAAATAATACTATATTATATTTGTTCACAGACACAACACTTTTACATTTTTATAATGTTTAGTAACACATGTCCGAACATGGCGGCAAAGAGATCAACGATAGAGAAAGATTGGCAGTGAGAGAAATCAATGACAGAGAGATCGCTTGTGACAAAAATTGACGGCAAAGAGATTGATGACAGACAGAGATTAGCGGCAAAGCTCTGTCGACGGTGAGAAGAAGTTTGAGTTCAACGATAAGAGTTTAGCAATTGACGGTAAGAGAAAGCTTGAGTTTAACAATGAGAGTTCAACATTAAAGGATTTTGAAAGATAAAAGATTTTAGGGAGTGTGCTAAGGGATATGCATTTTGGTAGGTGTGATGTTTTTAAAATAATACTTTTAGTATTATTTGGGGAGTTCTTTGAAATTTTTTAAGATTTTGAATTTAATAAGTGGGAGTCTAAAAAAATAGGAGGTTTCAAAGTATTAATTGAAGTACTTGATGGGCATGGCCTACACGGCCCAGGAAGGCCCAACCCACAGTCGTCTTGGGTAGCCCAATTGGTCATTTAGTTACAGCCCAATAGGTGAAGCTTAATAGAAGGCCCACTGAAGAACCTACACTGGTCCAGCCCTTGTGGCATTTAGACACCTGTCAAATACGGAGTTAGCCACGTAGCAGACAAAGATCCTGAAGAGTTATTGAGCCCATGTATCAGGCATTAAATGAGACTGTCATGGCATTAAATGCAACAAGACCTCTCATTCCCGAGTATGGTGAAACTGCCACAGTCGACGGCAAGTAGACTATAGACTTTCGGCCAATGAAACAGCATGAAGGGACAAAGAAATGATTAGTAAGACATATAAGGAAGTTTCTGAAGAACATTTGAAAAACAAGTAAAACTCTTTCTTTTTCTCTCTTTCTTCTCTCCTAACTTTCTCTCTAAGTTGTTATTCCTACTACCTCACCATTTGACTTGACTGTCGGAGGGTCCACGGGTAGGAACCACTTTCATTTCGGAACCTTCCTATTGGACTTGTTGCAAGTTTAGCTAGGAGGACGAAGATCAGGTGGTCCACGAAACGCTTGGATTAGTTCGACCCATCTCCCTCCGATTAAACTGCATTATCAGTTGGCATCGTTTGTGGGAACCTACTCTAGTTGACATTGTGTTCATTGTCATCGGAAACGATTTCACCCTTACCCATCTTCTATGTCGGAGTGAATAGTAACGACAAGATCCATGGCTTCATAACACAATACTGGCAACCATCAGGCTGAGTCTTCCAACCCAAACAACCCACCTCCATATTTCACGGAACTTACTAACAGCATCAACCGTTTGGCCAAACAAAACCAAGCCCTGATTAACGCTTACCTCCAACATGATCTATCTATTCCTCCTCCCCTGCCACCACAAGACATTCCTCCAAACCGAGAGAACACCTAACACCACCACCACCACTACCACCCAAACCAACCACATGCCTCCCAAGGACCACTTCTCCACCCTTCACCCCACGAGCTCAGTTGTTGAACTTAGAGGGCTTACATCCCCCTTTCCTGGGCTCGCAACTTCTTCAGGAGGAGCATTAGCTCTTCCATAATCATGATCCACCACATCATGCTGCCGTTCATAAAGGAGAAGCTAGTAGTGTTCAACCCTCACTTCAGCTCAGAGAAGACAATGTTCCTGTTTGGGACGCAGAACTATGAGCCATAAAACACTAACTTCAAGGAGTTATGCAGAACATGCAGAACAAACCTTCCTCTACGGCCAACTCCCTCTTTGTTGCTTTAATCAGAGACAAACCTCTGCCCCCTAAGTTCAAAATATCGTCGATTGACACCTTCGACTGTACAATTGATCCGGTGGACCACTTGGAAGCATACAGGACACTCATGATCCTCTACGCTTTTCCTGATGAGATCATGTGTCATGTCTTCCCTGTTACACTAAAAAGGTCAGCATGACTCTAGTTTAGTCAGCTCCAGCCAAACTCTGTCACTTCTTTCAACCAGTTGAGCGAATCCTTCTTGAGCCATTTCATTGGCACTTAGCGTCAATGACACCCAGCAACTCAGTTGCTAAACATCCGCCAAACGAAAGGAGAGACATTACGTAGCTTTGTCATTCGCTTCAATGCAGAAGCCTTACAGGTTGAAGAGAACGATAACAAGGTTATCGTAACAGCCTTCATTGCCGGCCTACATCTGTCTGATTTCCTCTTTTCCCTCTCTAAAAATCCTCTGATCACCATGGCCATCCTCCTCGCCAAAGCCCAAAAATACATGATGCCGAAGATTCTTTGGTAGCTTGCCAAGATTCTACATCTAAGCCCCTACAGTCTAAAGAAAAGTGAAAAGAACCCGAGCCCAGACACTCCCAGTACACTCATTGATCTCGCCAATACTTTGACTGACCCCCACAATCCAACCGACTTGCCCATTTCCGTCCACCCGATCGTTTCGAGCGGCATACCCCTCTTAATTTACCCATGGAGCACATTCTAAACCAAATTCAACAGGACTACAACCTAAAATGGCCCCAACCTTCAAAGTCACCCTCCATCCGACCAGACCAGTCCAAATACTGTCGCTTCGACCGTGACCATGGCCATAACACTAAGGAGTGCATCAATCTTAAGGATCAAGTAGAGGGACTGATCCGTCAAGGACGTTTAAGCCGGTTCACTACGACCCAACCGCATCAAAGGGTCAAAGTTGATCCCCTAAGACAGGACGGCAGACGTACTCCCTTGAGGCAAGGCGACCAGCCTAGGCGGAATAATGATCGAGCACAACAACATCCCCGAACTCAACGAAGACTTGCACTCTCACTAGGAGAAATCAGGGTCGTTGCTGGGGGACTCGCTTGCGGTAGACCATCTCGGTTGGCACAGCGAGTCGAGCTTTGAAGGATCAGGTAAGGGTTGGACAAAGAAGTGACGACGGTCGACCCACTCTACAAGCAGCCCAAACAATGATCGGAGCCGATCACCATCATGGATGCAAAGTGTACAAGAGTCTGATACCCTCATGACGACCCTCTGGTCATTTCTGCCCTTCTCTTAAACTACAAAGTCAGGCGTGTACTTGTCAACAACGGCAACTTGTCCAATATTATCTTCCTCAATTCTTTCAAGCAACTCAAGATTGGGAAAGAAAGGTTGTCACCACTGCAAACCCCCTTAGTTGGTTTTGGAGGAGATTGGGTGACCTCTATAGGGTCTATCGATCTACTAATCACTATTGGAGAGTATCCCAGTCAGACCACAAAGATCCTTACCTTCCTGGTCGTAGATTGTCCCTCCGCACACAACATTATACTTGGACGTACAGCTCTCAATGCTTTCCAAGCTGTGACGTCCACATATCATTTGGCCGTGAAATTTCTAACTGACCAAGGGATCGGCAATATGAGAGGCGAGCAGACTGTAGCCAGAGAGTGTTACGTCACCTCGTTGAAGGAGGTCAAGGTGAATGAGGCAATGATCATTGAGGGCCTTGATGCTAGAGAGGAAAAGGAGCCGATTCGGGGGGAACTAGTGTAGGAGTTAGCTGAAGTATCCATTAACCCCGCAGACCTAAAAAAAACAGCTAAGATCGGCAGCTAACTAAGCCCTCAAGCCAAGGCCGACCTTACAGCTCTCATCACTGAGCACAAGGATGCCTCTGCTTGGACTCATGTGGACATGCCAGGCATCGATCCTTCTATTATTACTCATCGTCTTAGCATCGAACCCCAATTCTGACCAGTCCGCTAGAAGCAGTGTATTTTTCATCCAGAGCGTAACAATCTCATCGCTGAAGAAGTAGATTGAAGGCCAAGTTCATCAAAAATGTAGACTATCCTAAGTGGTTATCCAATGTGGTCTTGGTCCGCAAAAATAATGGCAAATGAAGACTTTGTGTCGACTGCTTCAACCTCAACTGATAATGCCCAAGTGACAGCTATCCACTTCCCAGAATAGGTCTGTTGGTTGATGCGACAACAGGCTATCAAATGCTCAGTTTTATGGATGCTTTTCCAGGCTACAACCAAATCCTCAAGCATGCGGCATACCAAGAACATACTGTAGTTGGTTTTTCATGCTCTTCGGAGGAGTTTAGCCTCCTCAGATGCGATAGCCCTACAGTTCAAACCCGTGGTTCTGAATTTGATTTCACAAGTGCAATGTGAAATAGAAAAATAAATGAGAGTCCAAATCCGGCAAATCTTAGAAAATCCATTAATCATCAAAGATACCGAAAATGGACTGCATTTCTTGATTTCAGTGTCGCCACCTAAATATTTTTGGGAAATTCAGGAAACCTGTGACTCATGCCAAAGGCCACTTGTCCATCATAACCAAAGTGTCTCGGCTCAGGAACTTAGGTATAAGAGGGGAAGGTCATGAATTGAGCACCCTACCCACCCAATCAAAGATTGGCCTCTACTAATCATGATGTGATTTTTATGTACATTATATGTTCTTGTTCTGATTATTATGCTATCATTACTATGTGAGGAATACAAGTATAGACTACGTCACCCACTTTGGAATGCTTTGATTTCATGTTTGTTTGAAAAGAGTTTTGAATATGTGCTACTTGAAAAAGCAAGCTCATATGTACATTAATCAAATCATCCCAACTTAAGCAAAAAAGCCTTCATCTATGGGCATTCAAGAGGTATATCAAATAAGCACTTAGCCTCATGGTAAGTATGCTTGATACGGTAACACCAATATACATACAATATGCTAAAGCCAAAATGCTTACCTAGTACTGAACCGAGGCAAGCCAAAGAAAAAGAAACAATTAGAAAAATGCATGCTCTAATATGCAAAGTGACTAATGCCACACATACAAAATGCAACTATCGGATTCGGCTTCTTAACATGACATAAAGATCAATTCAAGGCATATGATAATGCATGTATTCAAGAAAGAAACAATCGATGTTTATCAAGTGTGATGAGCCAAATCCTAATGTATGCCAAGAAATGGATGCAAGTCATGGTAATGATATGTGACCAAAAATATGATATTACATGTAACCATAGTAAGCAAGTAAATAAAAAGGAGAAAAAAAACGGGAGTTGGAAAACATACACAATATTATAAGTGTTACAAATTGGCCCTCGCACAAGAGGGTCCGAATGAATGTCCTAATTAAACTAATTATTACAAACACTAAATGAATAAACTAAGTTAACTAGCTATTACAAATTCGAATGAATCAACTAATTAATTACAACATACTAACATTAAAGTACTAATTTAAACGAACGGGAGGCGAGGAGCCACATGCGCAACCGAGAACATCCTCCTAAAAACCTCTCTGTTTGATGTCAGTTTTTGCTATGTTCGCAATCAGAAAACTATTATGTTTTTGCCTTAGCTTCTGCTCTGTTATGCCACAAGAATATCACTGCCTGTACAAAATGGTGGCTAGCTGGTCTTGGAAAGTGGTCAGCCATACAGAGTTGTGGCTGGCCGACCACTACTTTTAAGAACTGTCCTACTGCCACAAAGTCAAAACAGAGTGTTTGCAGGAGATGTTTATCCTCTCTACCCTTCCCTATCATGAAGATGACAAAGGGAGGAGTAGATTCGATTCACAAATCACCAATTGTCGCAAATTTGTTGTGTGATGATCTATGAACCGAAAGGCCAAAAAGCTCAATAGAAGGAAATGAAAGACCAACAACACCTCCTCCTTATCATGGAGTTACCTCAAGGGAAGGGGTAAACATTGCTTCTTGAATCACTAAACATCACTACAAAGTATGTAATGATTCAAGACTCAATGGGTTCAATATAACGTCCGATTGAACCCAACTCAATTTTATTACCTTTTTTTACCCCTAATTTTATTAGCCTCTTTTACATTACCTTGCCATTTCTTATCTTTTCTTCATTTTTGTCCAAAAGTGCTAATTGCGTCCTTTAAGTGCAAAAAGCAATAAAGAGAAGTGTCAAACAAGTTGTGCTTAGCATGAGAGAAATATAATGCCTTGGTAATGAACCTTCGAAAAGATTAAACCATTAAGCATGGAAAGTCTCTTTCTCATGCCTTGAGCAACAACTTAGTGTTGGATACAACTCTTAATCAAAGGAAGCAAAGAAATGAGGGAGGTTGCAAAGTTGATTAGGATGTTATGAGCATGTAGGAAAGCTATAAAAAAAAGTGCAAGAAAAGATTATCAACTCAAATGGATTGAAAGTTATATCCATGAGGACTTACAACAACATAGTTACAATATTTAAACATAATTAAACACTAAAAAAAGCACTGAAATAGTACAAAAATAGTGCTGAAAATTGAGTTTTTGAAGTGGAAAAAGTGAGCAAAAATGTGCTAAAGCCAAGGGGTTTCAAACCAATAACAAGCCTAAGGAAGGGTGGTGGCCAACCCTTCTTCTTTTTTGTGACTTAAAATCACATTTTTAGCTTAAATAAACTCTGAAAAATAGTATGAAAAAAGTAAAGAAAAGAGGTATAAAAGATGGTATAAAAGCTCAAAGTATACCTCTTTCAAAGAAAGGATGCTCTTTAGTTCACAAATCACAAGTTGAACACCCTCAAGAGCTGAAATTTGTGTTCAAGAATCTCAGCAAGAGGCCTCAAGTATTTTCTTAGGAAGTCTATGGATGGTGTATGTATATTGCAAGAGAGAGAGGTAGTGTCTTGTACAAGTTTTAGCTCTTGGACAAGTTTTAGCTCTTGGAGAATTTTCTAACCCCAAACCATGAGTGGTGGGCATGTATTTATAGAAAAACACTATCTTACGTCGGAAATATCTGTAATAAGCCAGCTGGTGTAAGACATGCACATAGGAACAGTTGGCTGTCCCAAAATATCTTTTGCCACTGAACATGGCCGGCCGGCCTGCCGGCCACTGTAGACACCCTATTTTTGACCGACCTTAAGACTCAGACGTCATCGATTGAGCGCTCGGTGATTATGCACGTTTGAGCTCGTTTCGAGGTTTTGAAGTTTTCGACTGAATGCCTTGCCTCCGGGCCTCTGAACTCTTTGTGCTTTGGCTCGATTTGTGGACCGAATCTTGTTTTCTCTTCCCTGGAGGGAGGGAGAGGTCTTGTAGACCATCTCTTTGTGGTCATAGACCACTTTTCCCGCTTGGGGACTAGTTTACGATTTTTGAAGCCTTCGGCCGCGCGCCTTGTCTTGGGACTGCTTAACGTTCTCCATTTGGCGTGATTTTTGAACCACACCCTGTTGCCTCTGCCTAGAGGGACAATGTGGTCTGGGAGACCACTTTTGTGGTTGCAAACCACTTTTGGTGCTCGTAGACTAGTTTTCGGGTCTCTCGACTGTGCGCCTTGCCTCCCGATCTCTCGTCTTGCATCCATTTTGGTTTGTTTTTGGTACAAACCTTGTTTTCCTTGTTTGGAAGTTGGTACAAGGGTGGGAGAACAATTTTTCCCCTTGGAGACCACTTTTCTTCCTGACAGCCAGTTTTCTAGTCAGCTAACTGGTTTTCTTGGTCTTTGGACCATCTTTTCTGGTCGGCCACCCCACCTCCACCTTGCTTTCAGTGTGTAGACCACTCCCACCTATGGCCGACCACTTTTATTCTTGGGAGACCACTTCCACTGGTCGGCCGACCAGTAGAAGTAGCTGGCCGACCACTTCAAGTGGTCGGCAGCTTTTGAGCACCTTTTTGGAGATATTTTGAGTCCAGCTGTCACAGCTGGAAGGCACTAGAACCATCCTCCATACACGTGTATGGAGGGATGGCCTTTGAACCTAAGCTTGCTCAACAAGATTTGCTTTTGTTCTCTATAAGAGGGAAGCTCCCCCTCCCTCCTCCAGGTTTAGATTTTGGAGGCTTGAGTGATAGATACACACTTGTCTCTATATTTCCTTGTTTGCTCTTGTTTTGTGCCTTAAAGTGTTATTTTGTCTCACTTTTGCACACAAACACACACTCAAACACCATACTTTTGGAGCTGAGGTTCCTTGAAGTTGTTTTTGAAGTTTTTAGATTGGTTTTGGTCAGAAGAAGCTGCTGGAGTTGTAGCTTTTAAGGTGGTCTTCAAGGGTGATTTAACCTTTTAAACCCCCATTTTTGCTTAAGCTTTTAGCCCTATTTGCATGCTGATTTAAGCTTAACTCTTAACTACAAAAAGTTCTATTTTTGCGTGCTTAAAATGTTTGTTTAAGGTCACTTTTTTGTTGGGGGTGGTCTACCCCCTCTTAGGCCTTGTTTTGAGCCATCCCTTTTGGCTCTTGTTCTAGCCTTTGCATGACCTTTCTACCACTGAAATCCAGAGGATTTTCAGTGGTAGAAAGGTGGTTTTGGGGTCCCAAATTGGAGAGGGTCATCCCCTCTCCTTGTGTTTTGTATACTTGCTTCATATGCCTCATGTTTGACCATTCGACCTAGTGCATATCGGAATCCATAGTGACTATTCCAATCTAGGACACGTTGCTTACCCGATTGTAGGTTGTTTGAAACTGCTGCGTGCGTAGTGAAACCCTAGCTCCTAACAAAATAGGACAGGGAAACCCTACCCCCAACATAGGGGTGTATTGGCTCTTACTTGCTTGTTTATATGCTTTTAGAGTGTGCCACTACAGGAATGCATGTATCAGTTACAAGTCTGGGCATCAGCCCTGAGGGCATCAGTATTTTGGGGGAATTAGTTTTACCTGAGAGTATCAGTTTACAGGCAGAATTTTGGGCAGAATTCAGTAGAGAGTGCAGTCATTCAGCTGTGCTCGTATTTGTTCTGGTAAAATCAGGCTGAGATGCTATTAATTTTGTCTTTTGCTAGGTAGTCTTGGAACCATAGCTTCAGAAGGCTCCAAATATCCCCCGGTACACCGGACTTGTGTTGATAGACTTTGTCGGATCAGAGATTCAGTTCAGAGCAACCAGTGTTTTCCTTCGCTGAGGAAAGGCAGAGAAAGGCCAGTCGAGGCTCACCGGTTCATTTGATCCGTTAGTCACCAGTTACATCACCTCTGTTCAATTCAACAGACTCGTGATGACGCAGAGTTCAGAAGAAATTGTGGTCATGACAGCGGCTTTAAATCAAGGAATCACCATGCAGGGTGAGACCAATGCTGAAATGCAACGCCCATTTGGGGCACCTGTCACATATCCAGTCTTGGAACCCCAATCATTTCAAACCCGTGAGCCCACTACTTTTGAGTTGATGGGAATGATCGGCGATCATTAGAGAACTGTGGCTGATCTAGCCTTTGGACTATCGGCTCCGCCATCGACCACATCACATGCCAGAAATTTCACGTCAGAAGACTCCCCACTCCTGGGATGAATTGTAATCGAAATCGGCCAATCTGAAGCCACCCCAAGTTCGGGCACTGATGTGTCGGCAACAACCGGGCTTCGCACCGATGTAGCAACCCAAACCTCCGACCAAGCTGAGGCTAGTGGAAAGAACAAGGTAGGGGCATACCTTGATCCCTATGAACACCTTCTGTGGGTTGTTGGGGCTTTGAAAGCTGAAGGATTGAACAAACAGCAAGTGCTCGCAGTTGTTGCAAAAACTGTGGATGACACTTTCGCCACTCAGAATGAGAGCAGTTCAAAGCAAGGGGAGAACCGCGAGAAGGGCCGTCGTACCAGAAACGATCCTTTGAGCTCTAATCCTGGACTCGGAAGAGATCAGAAAACCAAGTCAGCACCTGCCGACCCCTTTGCTGGTGCGCTCCACAAAAATCCACAAACCTCGAAGTATCTACCCCAAGGTTGTAGGGTCTTCCATGCCCTCTATATGCCTTTGTCCAAGGCTCTTCAAATCCTTGTTGAAAAAGGCCATCTCAAACCCCTTGAGCCTCAGCCTCTCCCGAATAACCTCTCTCTCTCGCATGATGCTACCCAGTACTGTGCCTGCCATCAACAAACCGGTCACACCACCGACAATTGCTTTCATCTTCTCCACGAAGTATAGGATTTGTTTGACAATGAGGTCATCATCCCACCATGCTCAGCAAAGTCTATCATCACTGCAGCAGTGAACTTGGGGGATAGTACGAGTATGTGATCAGGGGATGAACCACCTGCGGGCGGTGCTCAGTTTACTCCAGATGTGGCATATGGCATGCACTGTTTTGAGCATTTTGCGAATGCTAGTTTTTGTGCTTTCTGACTTGGGTATTCAGTCAGTTCTGTTGTGTTGTATATAGTCAGTCTTTTCATACTGAGTCAGTTGGGTCTATCTTGTTGTATCGAGTCAGTCCTGTCTTGTTAGAGTCAAGTGATTTTGGGGATGTTACCTCGAACATCACTTGCTTGTTTTGTGTTTGTCTTTTCACTCTTTTGAGTCTGTTTCCGCCTTGGGGCCAGTTGCGCCAGCAGATCTAAATGAAACAACAGTGATTTTCACCCCTTTGCATTTGTTTCTGCCCTGAAGCTAGTTGTGCTAGAAAATCTGAATGAAACGACAGTGCTTTTCACCTACTTTTCTGTGCCTTGAAATCATTGCATTAACCCAAGTTTTTCAAAACTTTTTGAACATTGTGATGAAAACGAAGAGGAAGGAATTCCTCGGGATTTGTAAAAATTTGATCAATTAAGAGAAAGAGAGGCGTGCTAAGCCCTTAATAAATGAAATCATGTTTGTTAATGTGAGTACTGAGAAGCATCCTGGCTTGATCCAGATTGGTTCCACATTGTCTTCGGCTTGAGCGATTAGTCGTTTTCTTAAAAGATTTCAAAAAATGTTTTGCGCGATCTTGCAAAGACCTGTGTGGAATCGCTCTCGAGATTGTGTAACCTAGGATCACTCTCAGCCTCGAGACTCAACTCCTTTTGCTTTCAAACCTTGAACTTGGATTCAGAATGTTCAATGGTCAGCCATCAAAGGAGGCCTGTGTGGCCAGATTTGAAGCAGCCCATGAACTAGGGGCAAGAAGATCAGATGCTATCAAATGAATCTTGCAAAGCTGAATCAGAAGCCCCCCCCCCCCCCCCCCCCCGAAGTAGGGGCAAAAATGTCAAATGTGTTCAAACATTCAAAAGATGAGTCCTTTCGCAAACCATTGCAGACTGGCAAGAACGCCAAATCCCAGAAGGGAGGAAAGAAGAAAGTTTTGTTGAAGGACAATTGAGTTCCTATCCGCAACACTAGGGGCAAATTCAGCCCCCAATTGGATGGATTCCTACATCATCAGCAAGCAACAGCCATTCTCCTGGATTCAGATGGCTTCGAGATCTCAAACCATTCGACATGGACAAAGCTACACTTTTACCCTTGAGAGGCTCGCTGGGCCGAAAACCTGGAAAGGCGACCCAGGCAAAAGTTAGAGCAAAGAAAAAGAAAAAGAAAAAGAAAAAGAAAAACAAAACAAAAAAAGAGAAAAAATGCAAAGAATAAAAAAAGAAATGAAGAAAAAGAAATAAAAAATTCTGAAAAGAAATGAAAAGAAGAAAAGAAAAGAAATGAAAAGAAAAGAAAAACATAGCTCGCAAGGTTGAAAACCCAGAAAGGGCGGCCTTGGCAAAAGTTAGAGCGCAAAAGGAGAGGGTAATACCCGAGTGTACCTTAACCCCGAACTACGTAAGGCTTGATTCCCATGTTTGGGATACGTAGGCAACTTCATTATGAAGTCCAGCCATAAATACTTCCAATTCGATTGTGTCCATGTAATGGTTCTGATCATCTTTGTCTTCTCTGTACCCGAGAGTTCGATTATGATCGTCACTTTGAGGACTGATTACAGTGCGCTGTGGTTCCATTTAGACAAGGGGCAACTTTCTGTTGCTGTGCAGTCCCATTTAGACAAGGGGCAATTTTCTATTGTTTTGGATCTGAGGTTGTGCATCTCAAGAGTAGATTCTGTGTTGGTCGAGTAGTGGCCATTTGCAAAAACAGTTTTTGAGAAGTTTTAATAAAGTTGACTAATTTTCTCAAAAATTATTCATTTTTTCCAAAACTGGACCATTTATTGGACCCAAAAAAGGAAAATATTCAGTGCTCATAACCTAACTTGCATGATTTTAAATCAGAAAGTTGAACAAGTACATTAATCTAACTCTCATATTGGTCAAAATTGTTTTAGTAGAAAGCAAAAACAAAAAATGGTCAAAATGACGAACTAGGGGCACAATTGAGTCAGGTGTTCTGTCTTTTCCCCATTGTCAACATACTTGCCAAGAAGGGCACTCTACCTGCCAGAAAAGGGCACAACTGAAGTTAATAACAAAGGGCCGAAAGCTCTTTCATCCTCCAAGCAACGAGGTATTAAGCCAAGTGCGAAGCACAAATTGGAATGGATCAGGATATTCCACTCCCTCATCTAGGCAGGTATGATCACATCCATACTGGCCAAGGGCGTCATCAACCAATGTCAGCTGCAGATTTGCTACACACCCAGTTGTAGCGCAACCCCTCTGTGAGAAAGTTCACTATTGTGCGCAGAAAAATGAGAATCTAGCAGAATGCTGGGGGCAAGAGCCCGCAACTTCTTGTTTATCCATCAACCACCTAGGGGAGGGATAAAAAATGAGAGATTGAAGAATAGAAAGATGTGCGCTGAGAGAAAAGTGAGAAAAGGGCTTTTTCAGAAAAATAGAGCCCAAGGGCCGAGTGATGTGAGAAACACAAATGAGAAAGGGTGGGAAACAATACCCGAAGAAACCGGGCTCCCCGTCGACCGAGAGGTCTCTCTCCTTTGGAACACATCCGAGTGTTGTGTGTGTGTTTTGTTTGTCTCGATTCTTGTTTTGAGTCGTTTCGTGTGTCAATAGATGTTTTTAGGTTGTTTACCTTTGTTTTCCATTGTTGAGTCGTGGTGTGCTGTGTTTAGTCGTAGGCTCAATACCCGATCGAGAACTCATTTCTCAATTTCAAAATGATTTGTTTTGTGCTCAGAGTGCTGTGCCATTCTCCACATTTGTGCAAAACAGGATTCGTTCTTTCATAAAACTGCAGGGTTCAACCCAGGTCATGTGAGAATAGTAAAACCAGGACCTATCTGAAGCTACATAGGTTCCAGACTGCAAAGCAAAAGAAAATAAGGAAAATTTGAAGCATTCGAGTTTGTTTCAACTTCTGCAAGTTTCGTCATTGCATCCCATATGTTCAGAATGGGCTGTGTGTTTAGAATGAGCAGTGTGCTGTATGAGCTGTATGTTCAAAATAAACAAAGTACTGTGTTATGGGCTGTATGTTCAGAATGAGCAGAGTACTGTGTTATGAGCTGTATGTTCAGAATAAGCAGTGTCCTGTTTGAGTTGTGTGTTCAAAATGAACAGAGTACTGTGTTACGAGCCGTGTGTTCAGAATGAGCAGTGTGCTGTATGAGCTGTGTGTTCAGAGTGAACAGAGTACTGTGTTGACTGCTTCAAAGCCCGAATGGCGATCAGAAGTGCTCTCCCTAAGCGCCATCCCCGCCAGAGTTATCTTGGCTATGTTTGCAATGAGTTCCTAAGAAACCAACTGCGACGGTAGAAACTAGAGTTCGAATGGTTGTTGCCTAGAACACAAAGGTTTGGAATTTCCGAGACTAAAGTCTGGTTTGAATACCCAGGGGTGTACCCTCGGCTTGAAATATGTATGGAAGCCCCATAAGTTGAGGTAGCGGGTATGTGCCTCGGTCCTGGATACTGAACCAACCTAGTCTGTCACCCTATTGGAAAATAAGGAAAGTTGTGAATATGATTAGGAAGAAAAACGGCATTTGTGGTTTCTACATGCAGAAGTTACCCCTTGTCAACATTTCAGGACCTGTGTACTGCGAGTTGAAGGTAAGAGTTCGAAGAACACAAGAGGAGATCCCCATCGCAGTAGAGCGGTTCACCGCCACTCGCCCCATGAAGTGCTTTTTAAAGTGCCGCTTTGTTTGTTTCTTGCATTCCCTAAACATCATGCGCTACATTGCTTGTAACATGTTGAAACATGTATTGTATCATCGCACTTTTTGCGTTTGTTTGCATCTTGTGTTATCTTGTATCGTTTATCCTTTTACACTAAGCAGCTTTTAGGATCGTTGCCCTCCGAGGCTTTCTCAGGTTGCGTTGTGTACGCGCCTGATTGGTTGTTTTGGACCTCCTCTCACGATTTCAGCGTGGTTTGAGTGTCCCTTTCCTCACATAATTTCAGTGTGTTTGGAAATTGTCTCAGGTCGCGTTGTGTACGCGCCTGATTGGTTGTTTTGGACCTCCTCTCACGATTTCAGCGTGGTTTGAGTGTCCCTTTCCTCACACGATTTCAGCGTGTTCGAAAATTGTCTCAGGTTGCGTTGTGTACGCACCTGATTGGTTGTTTTGGACCTCCTCTCACGGTTTCAGCATGATTTGAGTGTCCATTTTCCTCACACAATTTCAGTGTGTTTGGAATTTATCTCAAGTTGCATTGAGCACGCGCCTGATTGGTTGTTTTGGACCTCCTCTCACGATTTCAGTGTGGTTTGAGTGTCCCTTTCCTCACACGATTTCAGCGTATTTGGAAATTGTCTCAGGTTGCGTTGTGTACGCACTTGATTGGTTGTTTTGGACCTCCTTTCACGATTTCAGCGTGGTTTGAGTGTCCCTTTCCTCACACGATTTTAGCGTGTTCAGAAATTATCTCAGGTTGCGTTGTGTACGCGCCTGATTGGTTGTTTTGGACCTCTTCTCACGATTTCAGCGTGGTTTGAGTGTCCCTTTCCTCACACGATTTCAGCGTGTTTGGAAATTATCTCAGGTTGCATCATGTACACGCCTGGGCGGTTTGTTTTGGACCTCCTCTCACGATTTCAGCGTGGTTTGAGTGTCCCTTTCCTCACACGATTTCAGCGTGTTTGGAATTTGTCTCGGGTTGCGTTGTGTACGCTTCTGATTGTTTGTTTTGGGATTTGTTTTTCCTCCTGTCATGATTCCAGCATGGTTGGAGTATGTCACCCTTTGCATTTACTGTACTATCTGTTGCATCGCACTATTTTGTGCACCTTACTTGCATTGTGCATGCATTTTATCGCACTTTTTTGCGCATCGCACTATTTTGTGCACCTTACTTGCATTGAGCATGCATTTTATCGCGCTATTTTGCGCATCGCACTGTTTTGTGCACCTTACTTGCATTGAGCATGCATTTTATCGTGCTATTTTGCGCATTGCACTGTTTTGTGCACCTTACTTGCATTGAGCATGCATTTTATCGCGCTATTTTGCACATCGCACTGTTTTGTGCACCTTACTTGCATTGAGCATGCATTTTATCGCGCTATTTTACGCATCACACTGTTTCGTGCATTACCTTCGCGCTGTCTTGCGCATCCTACCTGCACTTGTTAGTGCATTGCATTACCTTCGCGCTATCTTGCGCACCTCACCTGCACTTGTTAGTGCATTGCATTACATTCGCACTATCTGGCGCATCTCACCTACACTTGTTATTACATTGCATTGTCGCGCACTCCTAGGTTGCATTGTCATGCATCTCTTCCACCCGCATTGTCATGCACTCTTCACATGCGTTGTCGCGCACGTTCCACCCGCATCATTATGCGCACACTTAGGTTGCATTGTCATGCATCCCCTTACTTGCGTTATTACGCACTTTCCACTTGCATTGTTATGCACGCTCTTTGATTCCGAAACACTGGGATATGTCCTTATGTTTCTCCTTCTTTGGTTTAGAGCATTTGGAATACGTTCCAATGCTTATACTATTCCGAAACACTGGGATATGTCCCTATGTTTCTCCTTATTTGGTTTAGAGCATTTGGAATAAGTTCCAATGCTTATACCATTCCGAAACACTGGGATATGTCCCTATGTTTCTCTCTTCTTTCTGAAACACTGGGATATGTCCCTATGTTTCTCTCTTCTTTTCAAAACACTGGGATACGTCCCTATGTTTCTCCTTCTTTCTGAAACACTGGGATACGTCCCTATGTTTCTCCTTCTTTGGTTTAGAGCATTTGGAATACGTTCCAATGCTTATACCATTCTGAAACACCGGGATATGTCCCTATGTTTCTCTTTCTTTCCGAAACACTAGGATATGTCCCTATGTTTCTCCCCTTCCACTTGCATTGTCGTGCACACTTTGTCTGCGTTGTCACGCACATTTTGCTCGCGTTGTTATACACCACACTACTTGCATTGTTATGCGTATACTTAGGTTGCATTGTCATGCACCCCTCTATTCGCGTTGTCACGCATGTTTTACTTGCGTTTGTCACGCACTTTTCACTTGCATTGTTATGCTCGTTCCGGTTGCATTGTCATGCACTTTTCACTTACATTGCTATGCATATTTCCATCGGCATCATATGTGCACGCGTTTATCTCGCATTGATATTGTGTCTTGATGTAACGTGGAACATGTATTTCTAACTATACTGTACCTGTTGAGTTTCTTTCTTTTGCAGGCACGATATTGTATGTACAGTTCATTTGAAGCTGGCGCGACCAGACGATATTGTATATACAGTTCATTTGAAGCTGGGGTGACCAGACGGTATTGTATGTACTCCGTGTGAGACGTAGGGAGAATTGTATAATTCTTTTACATCCTTTCTGCATGAAATGTAGTTTGGTTCATTTTCGCTTGCTTAAACTGTTGCATTTATTGTGTATAATTGCTTCATTACAGCTTTCTTTGCATGATCATAAGTTATGTTTGGCATCGTTCATGTCCTTTGCATTTCGCCCCTGCCTGCGGGCGCATCTCTTTGTTATCTTGCCTGTTTGTCTAAGTCTTCGGCTTTGTCAAAAATGGGTCGTCTCTGGGCTTTAACATTCACTCCCGTCACTTTTTGACTTCCGAGTTTTGTCAAAGAGGGGCAACTATAGACACCCCATTTTTGACTGACCTTAAGACTCAGACGTCATCGATTGAGCGCTCGGTGATTATGCATGTTTGAGCTTGTTTCGAGGTTTTGGAGTTTTCGACTGAATGCCTTGCCTCCGGGCCTTTGAACTCTTTGTGCTTTGGCTCGGTTTGCGGACCGAATCTTGTTTTCTCTTCCCTGGAGGGAGGGAGAGGTCTTGTAGACCGTCTCTTTGTGGTCGTAGACCACTTTTTGCGGTCGTAGACCACTTTTCTCGCTTGGAGACTAGTTTCCGATTTTTGGAGCCTTCGGCCGCGCACTTTGTCTCGGGACCGTTTAACGTTCCCCGTTTGGCGTGGTTTTTAAACCACACCCTGTTGCCTCTGCCTAGAGGGACACTGTGGTCTGGGAGACCACTTTTGTAGTCATAGACCACTTTTGGTGCTCATAGACTAGTTTTCGGGTCTCTCGGCTGTGCGCCTTGCCTCCCGATCTCTCGTCTTGCATCTGTTTTGGTTTGTTTTTGGTACAAACCTTGTGTGCCTTGTTTGGAAGTTGGTACAAGGGTGGGAGACTAGTTTTTCCCCTTGGAGACCACTTTTCTTCCTGCTAGCCAGTTTTCTAGTCAGCTAACTGGTTTTTTTGGTCTTTGGACCATCTTTTCTGGTCGGCCACCCCACATCCACCTTGATTTTAGTGTGTAGACCACTCCCACCTATGGCCGACCACTTTTATTCTTGGGAGACCACTTCCACTGGTCGGCCGACCAGTAGAAGTAGCTGGCCGACCACTTCAAGTGGTCGGCAGCTTTCTAGCCCCTTTTTGCTGATATTTTGAGTCCAGCTGTCACAGCTGGAAGGCACTAGAACCATCCTCCATACATGTGTATGGAGGGATGGCCTTTCAACCTAAGCTTGCTCAACAAGCTTTGCTTTTGTTCTCTATAAGAGGGAAGCTCCCCCTCCCTCCTCCAGGTTCAGATTTTGGAGGCTTGAGTGATAGATACACACTTGTCTCTATATTTTCTTGTTTGCTCTTGTTTTGTGCCTTAAAGTGTTATTTTGTCTCACTTTTGCACACAAACACACACTCAAACACCATACTCTTGGAGCTGAGGTCCCTTGAAGTTGTTTTTGAAGTTTTTGGACTGGTTTTGGTCAGAAGAAGTTGCTGGAGTTGTAGCTTTGAAGGTGGTCTTCAAGGGTGAGCTTTTAACCTTTTAAACCCCCATTTTTACTTAAGCTTTTAGCCCTATTTGCATGCTAATTTAAGCTTAACTCTTAACTAAAAAAAGTTCTGTTTTTGCATGCTTAAAATGTTTGTTTAAGGCCACTTTTTTGTTGGGGGTGGTCTACCCCCTCTTAGGCCTTGTTTTGAGCCATCCCTTTTGGCTCTTGTTCTAGCCTTTGCATGACCTTTCTACCACTGAAATCCAGAGGATTTTCAGTGGTGGAAAGGTGGTTTTTGGGTCCCAAATAGGAGAGGGTCATCCCCTCTCCTTGTGTTTTGTATACTTTCTTCATATGCCTCATGTTTGAGCATGTTTGTTAAGCTTTTGTTGGCCATATCTTAGCATGCTTTTGGGGTTATTTCAGCATGTCATACCACTGTTTTGGTTTAGTTTTGTCACCTCATGCATGCCTTGTACACTTGTAGTGTAAATCTCATAAACTAGTCTTGTATGCTTCATGAAGTAGCACGTCATTCTAGCTTATTTTGAGTCCATCTCAGCATGTTCTTGGTGTTGTTTTTCCATGTTATACCTTTGTTAAGGTTTGGTTTGATGGCCCCATGCATGCTCCATGCACTTGTAGTACAATTCCATAAATTAGCCTAACATGCATCATGTTTTAACATGTCATTCTAGCATGCTTTTGGCTTAACTCTAAGAAGCTTTTGTCCATGTTTTAGCATGCTCTAGCTCTGATTTGTGTTGTCTTGGTCATGCATACCATGCTTTGTATAGCTATAGTACATTCTAGCTTGTTAGCTTTGTGTATCAAGTCCACTAGCATGCATTGTTTGACCTATTTGAATGATTTGGCATCATTTGTAATGTGATTTCAGTCTATGTTTCATGGTCATACACTCACATCTTTCAGTTATTCAATGCGTTGGAGGGTTTCCCCTTTATGCCTTAAACATGGGTCATTGTGTATGCCTTTATACCTAAGCTTGCGAGCTATCATTTCAATGTGTTTTTGGGGTTATTTTTCCATGATATAACTCTGATTTTTGTTGGTGAAGCCATCTCATGCTTGGTCATATTAGGTGTAGTGTAATCCTCCCTTTTGGCCTTGCCTATTCCATGTTTTATGCCCTTCATGCTAGCTTGTTTTGGCTTCCTTCTTTATATGTTTTAGACTCATTTTGATATGTTCTAGGACTATTTTGGGTTTCCCTTGCCATATGCTTCATGTTTTGCATAGTTGTAGTACAAGTGCCTATGCTAGCTTTGAGTTTTGAGTACCATAGCATGCTTCACTTGTGTTGATTAGATGATTTGACATCATTTATCATGACATTTCAGAGCATTTAGGACTGCCATGTTCCTATTTCTTTCACTCTTTAAGTGCCTTTGAGTGTTATGCATTGTTGCCTTGTTTATGGCTTAGCTTGTATGCTTGTATGCCTAGGCCTTTGGGCCCTCATCTCAGCATGTTTTGGTTTTTGTTAAGACCTATTTAAGCTCTGTCCATAGTTGGTTCATGCATTTGTGCCATGTATTGCATGCCCCTTTTGTAGTCCTCTTTGCTAGCTTCAAGCTTTAAGGACCTTTGCATGCTATACTTGTATTGTTTGAGTGATTTGGCATCATTTTATACCTATTTCAGTGCATTTAGTGTTGTTACACTTTTACATTTCTCACTCTTTGAGCACTCTTGAGAGTTGTGCTCTTAGGCCTTGTTGATAGGCCAATGCTTGTGCATGCTTGTATATGCTTTTGGTGCCTTCATTTTAGCATTATGGCCACTGATTCGGGCATAACTGAGGTCTGTCCATTTTGGTTTAAGTCCATCAAGCATGTTAGTTTTCATGTTGTTCACATTGTGCATGCCATTAGCATTGAGTATGCTATGATACATTGCATTGCATGTGTGCATACTTGTCCCTCACATGTTGTTTGCATACTTGTTTTATTGCATTGCATGTTTGCATGCTTAAGTTGCATTGCATGTTTGCATGTTGTTGCTTGCATTTTGTTTGGAATAGGTGTTAGTCCAAACACGAGGAACGAGGGACGTTTCATACTTAAAGTGATGAAACGTGCCTCAATTCTCGGTCGCCGACGCTCTTGATCATATATGATAGAGTTTTAGGGCTTATGTGTTTATGTGTGCATTCATTTCAATATTGAATTGTGCAATTTGGCTTCTCGGCCATCATGCATCGAGATGCGTGATTGGTGGCTCGAGGGTCGAGAACCATACTCCCTTGAGCTTATGGAATGATAGGGAGGGTGGTTGTGCACACATATCTTGCAAATACATTGCCATTCCCTTTCTTGCTCTCTGTTGCAGCAAAGTGGAGTCTGGCAGCAAAAACTGGTCGACCGACCAATAATACTAGCTGGCCGACCACTTTTTCTGGTTTTTCAGCATAAAAAGTGGTCGGCAGGTGGTCTCCTTCCTCAACAACTGGTCGGCAGCCCTCCCACAGGTCCCCAAGGTGAGTTGGAAGCTTTTTGGAGCTTGGTGCAAAGTTCTGAAAACAATTGCAAACAGAGGCAAATTAGGGCATTGCGACGGATTTCCGAACGAGGCGACCGGGCATGCATGCACTCTTCTCCCTCTGAAGCTCCTGCTTTACTGCTTTACTTAGCTAATTTGCTTAGCAGTTTATGCTTTGGTTTTGTAATTAAGTAGTTAATGTGTTTAGCTGCTTATTTGTTTTGTAATAGCTTAATTAGTTAGCTTGTTAGTTAGCTAATTTTGTTGTGTAATAATTAGTTTAATTAGCTTAGATTAGCTAGTTAGCTTCTTATTCGGACTCTCCCTTAAGAGGGCCAACTGTTGTAATAAGCGTGCGTGTGTGCAATGCATGTCTTCCAACCCCCATTTCTTTTTCCCTTTTACTTACCCACTTACGATGGTTAGTTTTAGGGCATGTTTCAATTAGCATCCTTATGCTCGCATGTTTGCATCATTCATCTGTATTGCATGCACCAGGCTCGGCGCATCATACTAACTGCATTGTATTTCAATTCCAATTTGAATACATGTACCAAGTTGCATTTCACATGACATCTCAGCATAGCCGAGCCTATCTTAGTTGTATTTTTTTCATGTGTTGCATTAGCTATTTTAACATGAACTAGGATCATGCATGATTTCTAACTAGTTCTTTGTTTTGGCTCGGAGTACACTATGAGTGTTTACGCTTTAGCATACTACATGTGTGTAAATGTTGCCATGTTAGCATGCTTGCCATGAGACTAATTGCTTAAGTGTTTAACTGCCTGAATGCCTGTGGGTGAAGGTTGGATTACTTGAATTGGAACAATTCATCAAAATCCTCGATTTAGCCTACTTGCGAGTAGCAAACTTCAAACCGTTTTCAAACAAGCGAACATGCAATGTTTTGTTCCAACTCAGGCGATCTAGTCTATACTTGTATGCTGTGCGCATCACGTAGTAATTCTAGGTTAATAACCAGAATAAGAACACATGTGTTTTCAAAATAAGATATCATGTTAGTAAAGGCCGATCTTTGATCGGGCGAGCGGGGGTGCTTATTGCATGACCTTCCCCTCTCGTACCCAAGTTCCCGAGCCGAGGCAACTTTGGTGATGACGGACACGTAGCCTTAGGCACGGGTCAGGGTTTCCTAAATTTTCCAAAATAAAATATTTAGGTGGCGACTCTGTATCTGGCAAAGCAGTCCATGTTTGGCACTTCTTTATTAAAAATTAGTTTTCCAAAACGATTTGCCAGATTTGGACTCTTTGGTGATTTATCGGTCTTGCATTGCACTTTGCGAGATTAGATTCAGAACCGTGACACGAGTCCGAACTTGTAGTAGCTAGAGAACAAAACAAAATCCGCGCCCTCACAGCGCGGAGCTCGGGGGGTTCTCGGGGCGGTCTACAGCCACTTGTTGGCCAACAGGTCTCTAAGTGGTCAGGCTAGAAAAAATTAGGTTTTGGTCCAAAGGGGGTGCAAGGTTTAGGCTCTGAAACTCAAAAATCGAAGCCTTTTGCTGAAGAAATTGAACGATTTACACAACGTAACAATTCATCACCGAGTGTTCAACGTGAGGCGCCTAAGTCTTAAGGGCGGTCAAAATTGGATGTCTACAGTTGCCCCACTTTGATAGAGCTCGAAGTCATGAAATGACGTGAGTGAATGTCAAAATCTGAAGACGACCAATTTGACAAGGCTGTAAGACTTGGGCAAGAATCAAAATGTAAGTGCAATTGGTTGAACTCGAAAGTTGCCCACATATCCCTTTGCAAGGAATCAAACCAGTGTAATTCAGGGGCAAGATATAAGTGATATGCAATGTAATGCATTTAGAAGCTGGATTTACACGTTTCACAAAGCCAGTTATTTTGAAAATCCATGATCATGCAAGACAATGCAATGAGCAATAACAAGATGACAGTATATGAATGAAAAATCTCAGCTTAAGAATGAAAAGCTTAAATCAAAACGAATCTAACTGTGCCTCACACAAAATGGGATAAGCAAACAAAAATTCAAAACACGTTTCACATGAAAAGAGAAAAGACGGTGCAACCAATAGGCATATCTCACTGTATCTCATACGGAGAGAGGGAAGGTTGTAACCAGAGAAAGCAACATCCTAACGCGTTTCACACGAAAGGGCGGGAGGGTGGTGTAACTAACAGGCGTATCTCAACATATTTCATACGGAGAGAGGGAAGGTTTTAACCGAGAGAACAAGGATGGTGTAACCAACAGGTGTATCCAGCAGGCATATCTCACCGTATTTCATACGGAGAGATGGAAGGTTTTAACCAAGGAACAGGGGTTGTGTAACCAACAGGCATATCTCAACATATTTCATATGAAGAGATGAAAGGTTTTAACCGAGGAAACAAGGATGGTGTAAGCAACAGGTGTATCTCACCGTATTTCGTACAGAGAGAGGAAAGGTTTTAACCGAGGAAATAAGGATGGTGTAACCAACAGACGTATCTTACCGTATTTCATACAGAGAGATGAAAGGTTTTAACCGAGGAAACAAGGATGGTGCAATCAACAGGCGTATCTCACCGTATTTCATATGGAGAGAGGGAAGGTTTTAACCGAAGATTAAGGGTGCAGGCCAATCTACGTTTTCACGCAGAGAGGAGGTGAGACAAAAGGTACAAGCCAAACCATGCTTCGCACGGAAAGGGAAAGGGGGTGCAAGCCAAATCACACTCGTGTGAAAAAGATGGATACAAAAATCACGATGCACATGAATGCGACATAATTACAATATAATTGCTATAATTGATGCGAAATATGATGCGATGCATGTTCCATGCAACATAATAGGCCATAGTATTGAAAAGATAAACAAAAACAGTGGCTTGAAAACACCTCATAAAGATCTCCGACTTACAGTTCGAAGGTCTTTAAATACACAAAAAGGATACAACTTGCTCAAGCTTAAGATCAAAGCACTTTCCCACTTCCGAGAAACGAAGGGACTTGAAACGGTGTATCTGGAATCACATTTCAGAATTTTCTACAATTGAAACAAACCCAATTTCTTCAATTTTCCACTTTAGAATGAACACAAGACCCTTCATCTCAGTCAAAATCCATTCTGGACCACTGAGGAGTTGGCTGGCCAGAACAATGAGTCAGCCGGCCAAAAGGGGGTCGGTCGGCTACCCGACCCGATTCAGGGGCAAATTTGGGATTTTGGCCCATAGCTTATTTAAAACACAACCAAGGCTCACTATTCCACTTCTACAACATCCGAAAACACTCCCCCTCTCTCTATAGGTGTTCTCTCTCTCTAGATTTTCACCTTACTCATGTTATCCAACGATCCACACGACTTTTTTTTTTTTTTTTTCTCGTAAAACCCTCTTGGCCCTCTACACTCTGAACTGATTAGATCTTGTTTTGGTTGAGTTTTTGGGTTTTTTATTGTTTTGGACTCATTCTCACGGGTTTTTCTTGGCCTTTGGTATTTTCTCCCGAGTTTTGACTTTTTCCTCTTTTTTTCCCCCCTCTCATAGGGTTTGACTTTTGGATTTTTCCCCTTTTCCCCTCATTTTCTCTCATTTTCTTTCACCACTCACTATTTTACCCATGGCAGATGATATTCCACATAATGGTGCCCCTCATGAGGTACCTGTGCTTCCACCTACTGCAGAGGTTGAGGAGCCTATAGTAGATGAGGCTAGCGGGGTGGCAGAGGACATCATTGCGGGGGAGGAGATCTATTCTCCTGAGCCTGAACTTGAGTTACTACCATTGAGGGTGAGGCCATTCGACCTTGCTACCTATCACCCATGTACGCATGCGATGGCACTCGGAGGCATGGCTAAGGACATTTTTTTGAGGGAGTGTACCTTTCATCTCTCCCACGACGCCGCTGAGTTAAGAAACTCTGCTTTCATGTACTTTGCTTGCTTTGCCATTTCATTATAGTCTTTCACCCTGTTATGCATCTGATACATCTTTCTCTTTCAACACAGAGTGATGCTCTTGCTTAGAGAGGCTATGTTGTCGTGACGGTAGGGATTGGTATCAGGAGCTCCCTGCTCGAGTCAGAGAGCTGGTTAATGAGGCAGGCTTCAGCCTATTCTATTGAAGGCTCATGCAACTACAGGCCAGTCGAGCCTTACTCGGTGCCTTGGTGGAGAGGTGGTGGGACACCACCAACTCCTTCCACTTCTCCTTCATAGGGCAGATGACGATGAGCCCGTATGATTTCTTCATGATCATGGGACTGAGAGTAGGGGTGATCTGATCCCCTTCGACATCAACATGGGCTAGTGGGAGGCAGCTTGGATACATCTGCTCGAAGCACGCCATTCCCTGGACAGGCCAGCCATGGTGCGCTATAGCTGGTTCTACAATCGTTTTCATGGGGAGCCAGCCAAAGACTCAGGAGGAGATTGAGTAGTACACTAGTAGATTTTTGATTTACCTCCTCGGTACCACCTTGTTTGTGAATAGGTGGAACACCATGGGTTTGTATCTACTGAATGCCTTGGTGATCCTATCTCGGGTGCGGTTTTATGACTGGGTTGGTTCTGGCCTCACCACTCTGTATGGCTATATGAGCTCCGGTTCCTATAAGAAGGGGAATAAGGTCCGAGGCTATTGAAGAGCTTGGGAGGTACACACTGCACTTTCTATTTACTTCTGTTTGCACATTATGCTTCTACTTTGCATTTTCTGTTTTCATTTAGGTTGTACATTATGCTTTCTACTTTGCATTTTCTGTCTTTATTTCTGTTTGCACATCATGCTTTCTGCTTTGCACTTTTTGTCTTTATTTGTGTTTCTGCCTGTTGACTCACAAACTGATCTTTTCGTGTAGCTCTGGGTATACGCATGTTTTCTCACCCTTGCCCCGGTTCCACGAGACGAGGTAGAGGCTATTGCACCCTACTTCTGGCAGTACGACGACAAGTGCCATCCCCAGCACCACGGTGTTACTGTCTTTGCTTACTACCGTCATTTTTTTGATACAGTGGTGGCATGCGAGGTAATTTGAAACCCATACTCACTTCTGCTTCATTTCCATTGCTACTGCTTTGATCTATACTCTAACAACTGACAGTTGTGAATTTTCTGTTCGAAGGTTACGTGGGAGCCGTGGGTGGTGATGCTAGCCGGCACACAGGACGAGTATGACAGGTCTTGGGATACCTCCAGACTGTAGATTTTACTAAAGGGTCCTTTCTGTAGGACCTAGTATCTTGGGGAGAGGTTCGTGCATCAGACCCTGGCCCTACTTGCCCTTGTTGTTTCTGCTCCTCTCCCTGCATCGATGAGGACAGCCGACGGTCTACCAGCCAAGGCCATCATGCAATTCATAGCGGGACAGGTGTAGCTTGCTTTTCATGCTCCTTTTGGATATGACTAGCCCTATAGTTCAGACTCTCGTGGCTCTGAATCTGATTTCATAAGTGCAATGTGAAATAGTGAAACACAAAAGAGTCCAAATTCGGCAATTCTTTTGCAAAATCGATGTTTGAATCAAATGCAAAAAATGGACTGATTTGCCAGATTTTAGAGTCGCCACCTAAATATTTTGAGAAATTTAGGAAACTCGTGACTCGTGCCAAAGGCCACTAATTCGTCATTGTAGACACCTCATTTTTGACCGTCCTCAAGACTTGGACGTCACCGCTTGAACACTCGGTGATCACCCATGTTCATGTTCGTTTTGAGTTCCCGGAGGTCTCAGCTACGTTCCTTGCCTCAGGATCTCTCAACTCGACTGTTTTGTGTTTGATTTTGCACCAAACACTTGTGTTTTTGCTTATGAGGGTAGAGAGTAGCTTGTTAGCTACTCCTAACACCCACCGGCCCTGGCTTGAGGCCACCAGCTGTGTCTTCTTGCTATCGGCCATTGGTGAAATATACCACTGGTCGGTCGGCATTTGGTGTGGTCGGCCGACCATCTGTTTGGCCGATGGCCTCCTTTTCTGGCCGATACCACCTTTTTGCCTTTTTTAGGCATAATGCATGCCAGCTGTGCCAGCTGGAATACACGGACCCTGCCCCCCATGCATAGGTGTGGCTGTTTTGAACCTTTGCACCCTTTTGGTCCAAGCTTCCTAGAGAAGATTGCACCCTTTGCTCAAGCTTCTTGAGGGGTCAAGCTTCCTCAAGAAGCTTGCACCCTTAGCTTAGCTTCCCTTGGAAGCCTTGACCCTTTTTGAATAGCTTCCCTTGGAAGCTTAGTCTTTGCATTGTCTATATAAGAGACCCTCTTCTCCTTTTGATGGGTTGAG